>JAQQAC010026072.1:6098458-6209329 GCA_029783875.1 Phataginus tricuspis
ACACACACACACACACACACACACACACACACACACACACACACACACACACACACACACACAAACCTCTCTCCCTCTTTCACCTTCATGCCTCCCACTTTACTGCTTCCAGATTCTAGCTCTTATTGACTCTTCTGCTGGAACACTTTTCTTTCCTTAAAATGTTGCCAAGTCTTCAGTGCTTCTTCCTCCAGGAAGCCTGCCTGGCCTGCCAGCTACACATGGAAGCAAGACTGAGGCTTGGCCTGGGCACTAGGACTGGAAGCTCTCGGTCCTGCCTCTGCCCTGTATGGTTCTGCCGAGCTGTGTCGTTTACACACAGTCACTTCCCGCTCATGCAGGCACTCGCCCACTCTCTGGTTCCCTCACTCCCATCCACCATCCACCTGCCCATTCGCTCAGTGCCCTGGGGTCTGAACAGGATGTGAACATCCAGAGCTTCTGATAGAACAGCCAGGGACATGAAAGCCTGGACCCCTGTGGTGCTCTCAGGGGGCTGATGCACTTCTGGGGAACACTGGGACCCCAGAACCCACCCAGTTACCCCTGGGGCCGGCCTTGAACATTCCAGGTTCTTGGATTTTATCACAGCACTCAGCTGGGAGACATCCGGCCACCAGGGCTGCTTGGTGTGCTGGGTCTGAGGCAACTGAAGGACTAGATCTGCACATTTACTTGGAGGGTGTGTGCCTGTGTGTTTACTCTTCTCACGGCAAGTAACAAGTTCAATATTAATCTTCATTTCCAGGGAAATAATTAGTGTTAAGTGAACTGTGATTTCTATCTCTAGTTATTTCTCATGTGCTAATTTAAGCAGCAAGGAAAATATTCTGTGTTGGCTGCATCCAGAGCTGCAGACATACTCTAACATAGGAAGAAAAGCAGGGAGGGGTGGAGGGCGAAGAGACCACCCATTCAATAGGGGATTGAATTCCAGCTTGCCAAGAGAGTCTCCAGCTGGGGGGAAAATTGTCTTTCCTGTCACAGGCCCCTCTACGTGGGACCAGCCCACCCATGCACTTGTGTGCTGGAGCTCAGAAAAGAAAAGGAAATAGAAGGAAAAAGCCAAACCCCAGGCTTGGGCATGACCTCTTGCCTCTGGAATCTGCGGTCTTCCTCGCTCATGCCCTTCCACTCGGGCTTTCTCTCCTGGCTGTCTGGCCCGCTTTGACTCCAAACTTTGGACTGGATTCTTGTCTCCTGTACCTCAGGCTGGAAACCTGTCTCAGGCCCATTCTCCTGCCTTGATCTCAGCCTTCTCCTCTCCACCGCCGTCTTTGTCCGCCATCCCTTCTTGATCAGGCTCCTGGGAATGGCCAGCCAATGCATGAGCCACGGAGGGCCCCGATCCCGAGCCCCTCATGAGCCGCATGGTCATTTACGGCCGGCTGTCTGTGTGCAGAGGGCTTCACACGTGGTGGCTTCCCGTTCGTTCATGATCACCGTGTGACAAATAAGGAAACAGAGTCTCTGAGATGTCAGCTTGCCCCAGGAAGTGGGAGGATCAGGGTGGTAATTTGGCTCTATGTGTCTCCAGATCTCATGCTGTTTATCATAATTTCTGAATTGGAAAAGAGCAAAGCCTGTTTCTGGTGGGAGCTGAACATAGGTGCTGAGGGGCCCAGTGGTGGTAATGGTGGGGCTGGGTGGGGGATGTCTCCGCACCTCATAACTGAAGCTGGAAAATAAAGCCAGACTGATCTGTAGACACTTGTGTATCCTTTAACCCCTTCAAAGTGTGTGTCCATCTCTGGCTGGGTGGACAATTGATTTTTGTCTTAAATCTTGCCTTTCCTGTTTGTAAATTGACTATAATAACAAAGCCCCTTTCACTGAGTTCCCATGAAGAGTAAATGGCTAGGTGCACATGAAATGCACAGCATTGCGTCCTGCCAGGAGCAGGTTCTCATCTCCTCTGTGACAGCTATCATCGCTATGATGCATTCATTCATTCACCTTATCATTCATTCATTCATTCACTCATTTGTTCACCCACAAACCACGTAGGAGCATCTACCATGTGCCAGGGAAACGTGTAGGTGCTGAATGTAGTGCACAAAAACCACAGGGTCTCCAACCTTAAGAAGCTCTTACTTTTGAAAGAGAGCCTGGTGAGGAAAAGGCTATGTATAATTTGGTGTGAAATCTGGAATGAACTGGTGGAGATGGGAACGTGGGAGCTATGGGTGGGGCCAGCCAACTCGGGGGTCTGGGGCTGTGTCCAAACAGCTCTGCTGAAGGAGAGACAGGGTGGTGTGCCTGGAAGGAGCATCAGGTGGGGTGTGGACGAGGGATGCAGTAGGAACCCCTGGAGGCAGGACACCAAGCCGACATCAGGGGGAAGGGCTCATGCTGGGTTTGGAGGCCCTGGAAAGGCACTGGATGGATGTGGCTGGCTGGAGGCGGGGGTCCCGCCCCCCATCTCGTGCCACCCCTGCTGCCCCCTTACCGTCTCCTCTCTGTCACTCTGAGAGATGCTGACAGAGAGATGCTGTCACTCTGACTGGTCTGCTTTACTAGCTGGCAGGGTCACTCTGGGATATGGACACTGCCTCTTTTTCTAAAAACAAATTTGATTGTGGGGTAAGAAACATAGCATAATATTTACTAGGGTAACCACTTCTAGGTGTTCAGTTCAGAGGCATTAGGCACATTCATGTTGTTGTGAAGCCATCCAGCCCGGAACTTTTTCCTTCCTCCTAAACAGAAGCAATATGCTCCTGAAGCGGTAATTCACCAACTCCCCACTCTTAGCCCCTGGGAGCCAGCATTCTACTGTCTGTCTGCTGTGAATCTGGGTGTCCTGGGCACCCATGTATGTCATACCGGATTTGCCCTCTGAGTCTGCCTTATTCCACTCAACAGTATGTCCCTAGGGCTCATCCATGTTGTGTGTGTGACAGAATTTTCTTCCATTTTAAGGCTGGACATTATTCCCGTGTACGGATGAATCTCATGCTGTTCATCCAGTCATTGCTTTAGGGACATAGGGATTGCTTCTGCCTCTTGGTTACTGTGAGTCATACCGCTGTGAACACGGGTGTACACCCCTTGTCAAGACCCTGATTTCTATTCTTTTGAGTACATGCCTCGGAGCGGAATGGCCGTGTCCACCCAATGTACTCTCCGTACTAGCTTCTCACATTTGCTGTGGTCTGTCAGCCCCCACTCATGTGTGGACTCAGGCGCCTCAGATGTGGGCACGTTAGAGGTACCTTCGAACTGTTCAAGTGCATTGAGTCCATGATAACTGTATGAATCAGGCGCCACTATAAGTAACTTCCCCCACAGCACACAGCAAGTATGTGACAGAAGTGGGATTTCTGTCCAGGTTAGTGGAACTCCTGCATCCTCAAAGCTACAGAGACACAGACTTCTGGTCACCCGGAAGAAGGATTTGCCCCGTTCCCCTGCTGTCCCCTGTGCTCTACTGCATGGGCGGCACCCCTTTGAGCCACCTCCATTCCAGCACCAGGACATTGGTTCTAGCTCTGCCTTGGCCACCAGCTGTGTCCCAGTTTTCTCATCTACAGAATGTGGTGGACAGTCTGGTTGCTCAGAGCCCTTTGGTCTGGATAAACCACGTCACAAGCACAGGCCCTGCCCACCAGCCCTTGGTCCCCAGCCCCTCAGCATCGCCCTCCTCCCCAGGAGTGTGAGCGGGAGGACACCGGCGCATCTGGAGACTGGTCTGCACACTGAGGCTCTGCGTGGCTCGAGGGCCTCATGCTTTGGGACTTCTGTCTTTTCGGCCTGATGGGACTTTGTGCCCTTCCCCAAACTCCTTCTGCTGTGCGTTCCCCGGGCACCAGGGCCAGCCCACCTTGGTGGGGATCCGACTGTGGAAGCCGGAGGCAGGCTGTTCCAGGCTCCTGTCCCACCGTCCCTGACAGCCTCCATGGAGCCCCCTAATGCCGCCTTGCCACAAGGTGTAGACCACAGGGCCTGTTTTTCGGACTCGGTCATTGTTTGTATCCCTGTAGGAAAGAGAACTGAGGGTGGAGGATGTGGTGGTGTGTGGGTCACGCGCCAGATGTCACTATTCATTGCCTGATGCTTTGCGCTCATCAAAAGCCAAAGGAGACTCATCCAAGGGTTTTGCTTCTCATTTTTCAAAAGGGTGTGTGTGTGAGTGTGTGTGTGGTGGGCAGAGGAATGGCCCCCAAAGGTGTCCACGTCCTAACCCAGAACCTGCAAATATGCTTCACGTCATGTGGCAAAGGGGACTTAAGGCTGTACACGGAGCTGAGGTCTGTAGCATCTGAGCTTAAACAGGGGGACCGTGCTGGCGGGCCCCATGTCACTGCACGGGTCCTTAACAGTTAACAGGGAGTCAGGGAGGTGGCCGGGGGTGCGATGCAAGAGGGACCTGTCCTACTGTGCTGGCCACGGAGATAGAGGAGGGTCTGGGAGCCAAGGATGCAGGCGGCCCCCAGGAGCTGGGAAACACGAGAAACAGAGTCTCTGCCGGAGCCCGCAGGAGGGACGCAGCCGAGCTGACCCCTTGATTTTAGCCAGGTGAGACCTGCATGGGACTTCTGACCTCCTCCCCATCTGCTGAGGTTGGCATCCTTGCATTGTAGTTAGAAATTCCCAGGTCCTCCGGGCTCTCTAAGACCATCCACCCCCAGGAGCCTCTCCACGGTCCAGTCACGTGACAAAGCGGCATGGCGATTCTCCTGTGAACGTCACCTCAGGCATTAACCTCCTGGATCTCTGTTTCCAGCCACTTTTATTCTTTCCTTTAGTCCTATTCCCCCCCACACACAGAGCCTCAAATACTCCTGTCCTGGGATTCTGATCTTTCACCTTCTGAGGACCTCCCCCAACCCTCTCTTTTGGTTCTTTGCCCACCCAGGAAGGACAGCGGACTTACTCTCTGAGACTACAAGCAATAGAGCTTCAGATTACAGATGGGTCAGAGCTACAGAGACACAGGCTTCTGGTCACCTGGAAGAAGGATTTGTGGCAGTGGCTGGGGCCAGTCCAAAGCTACAGTGGGCAACATGCCCAGGCCTTTGGCTCCTGGACCCCGGGAGAGTGGAGGACAAGGTGAACACTGAGTCTAGAAGTGTGAGGGCCCGACCTACAGCAGATGTAGGACCCAGCAGGAGGTGTCCCATCAGAGATGACCTTTGTGGTGAGGTCAGAGGTGGGCTGGAGGAGGACTGGGCAGGGGTCAGGTTTGAGACAGATCCTTGATCAAGACTGCCCTGGCTAATCAGCCTCTATCTCTTGTTGTATTTTCTGGGTTTACTTACTGAGAACATCAACTGGTACCCACATATCAGTCTTGGGACCCTTGGAGGGCAGGCTGAATGATGGCCCCCAGAGATATCCAGGTTCAACCCAACTAAACCTGCGAATGTCACCTATATAGCAAAGTGTGGTTTGTAGGAGTGATTACATTAGGGGTCTTGAGATGGGGAGGTGATCCTGGGTTGTCTGGGTGTGGCCTGAATGTAATCAAGAGCATCCCTGCAAAGGGAGACAGGAAGACCTGACTACAGAGGAGGGAGGAGAGGAGACGACTGGAGCATAAGGTTGGAATCATGCACGGACGGGGTCATGAACCAGAGAATTCAGGCAGCCTCCCGTGGGCTGCAGCAGCTTGGACACTAATGCACAGCTCTTAGTTGAGAGAAGGCTGCTGGGGCGTGACGACCCGGGGAGGGGGTGCGCTTCTCGTGTTGGTGACCTTCTGTTGAGCTATGACTTACCTGAGTCATTGAAACAAGAAATAGAAGAGATGGAGCCCTAGACTGGGGCTTAGGAGTCTGAGTTAAACTCTAGTTCTGCCCGGATATGCTTTGTGTACCTGGCCACATTCCTTCCCCACTGTACCCCCCTAGTGTTCCTTGTCGAGTGAGGAGTCAAGTCTGTAAATCTGGGTGATTGTTACAGTTCACTATGTTGAGGTCATATGATGGCAGTGACGGTGACACCAGCCCCCATTTACCCGGTGCCTCCTATGTACCCTGCACTGTGTAGGCCTTTACATATCCATTTACACAACAACTCAGGGCAATCATTTTTATTGCAGTTTTCCTTTGGGCCAGGTGGGATGTGACAGCCTGGGGGATACAGCATGAGTAGGGGTGACTCCTTCCCTTCAATCTCAGAGCTGCTCCTCATTAATTCAGGCCTCACAACCACCTTTCCAGGTTGAAAAGGACTGGTTTATTTTCCATGTTGCCTGTCAAAGAAGTGAATCTTGGAGAAGTTAGTTTATCTACATTGACAGTGCTTTTAAGTATTACAACCAAAGTCTTACACAGGCTCTGTTTGAAAGCAAAGACGAATTCACTTTTTGTGATGCCACAAGAGCTCAATATGTTGAGTGGACTCTGTCTTTCCAGGAATAGAAAACGATACTTTTATTTTTTTCTCCTTCAAAAATTATCTTAATACTCAAAAAAATTGAAAGCAGGGGCTGGAAGAGGTACTTGTAACCCATGTTTGCAGCAGTATATTGTTCCTAACAGCCAAAAGGTGGAAGCAACCCAGATGTCCATTAATGGATGAATGGATAAATGAAATGTGGTGTATACAGATAAGGGAATATTATTCAGCCTTAAAAAGGAAGGGGATTCTGACTCATGCAACAGCATGGATGAACCTTGAGGACACTATGCCAGGTGAAATAATTCAGACACGAAAGGACAGATATTGTAGGATTCTCCTTATGAGAGGTCCCTAGACTAGTCAAATTCCTAAAGATGGAAAGTAGAAAGGTGGCTTCCAGGAGTGGAGGGGGAAATGGGGAGTTAGTGTTTAATGGGGACAGAGTTTCAATTTTTCAAGAAGAAAACAGTGCTGAGGGCTGCAGAGCCTTGTGAATGTACTTTGTGGCTTTTCTAAGTATGCTTCAAAATGGTGAAGATGTAAATTTTATGTTACGGGTGTTTAACCAGAATTTAAAAAGATTGAAAAAACTAAAAAGCTGTTTTCAGGGAACGTCCAGGGCATAGTTCAATGTCATGCTCTTGCACCTGTCACAGGGTGAACTTTTAGAGTTAAACACAGAGGCACTTACCACAAAAAAGCAGGCTTGATGTTCCAAGCATCCTTAGAGAAATGGGCCATTTGACAGATGATTCGAAAAATACAAAATGAACAAAGCAAAAAACCAAGGTGGTGTTGAGACGTAATATTTTCAGGCTTCTGAATCACATACTAAAATAGGAAATAACAGTTGCAGAAATCGTGCCATGTGGGACCAGGGAGGCAGATGGTGGGTTGAGAGGTTGAGATATGACATCTCCCCTCCTACCCACAGCCACCAGGTCAAGTGGGTAGGTAGCACTATCTTCATTTGTGGCTACGAATGTGGTGGCTTGAGAGAGTAGACAGCACACCCAGGGGCTTGGAGGTGGCCTTGACTTTCATTCCACTTCACACTCACTACCTCTCTTCACAGTTGAGCCACGTGGGTGAGTGTGTCTACACAGGTGTGAGTGTATAGCTGGATGTGCGTGTATAGTCTCTGGGTCTGCCATTAGATAACAGCATCAATAGATGATCAAAGGCCAAAATACTTCTTGGGAATTGAAGAACCCTGGTGGATGCCTCCACTTTCACATCTCCCCCTCTTCTCTGCTAGGGGTGCCCTGCAGGATGGGAGGCAGGGTCGGTGCTCCTGGCTGGGTTCACCTGGTCGCCCAGGACAACAGACTTGCAGGCAGCCAAAGAGATCTTCAAGCAGCAGAGCGTGACAGTCAACATCAAAGTGGGAATGCCACTCCCTGATCCAGACTTGGCCATACCTGCCAGGGCAGAGCCGCGGGTATGACCACCCCGGGAATTCAAAGGCGTTCTTAGAGCAAGTGGGGACACACACACACACACACACACACACACACACACACACACACACGCACGCACACACACACACACACACACACACACACAGAGCCCAAATGCAGAACCCTCCCCCTACTTTCAAATGAAAATAAAAGTCTAGACATCCTTTCTTCACAATTCTTCACTGACCTAATTATTCAGATCTGTGCTTTCTTTTGGTCTTTTCAAAGAACAAGAAGAATGGTTAATTTCGCTTAATGGAATAATTGAATGTCATAATTGTTTTTTACATTTCAGCACGAATGTTTGAGTTAAGCTGCACACGCTCTCTCTCCCTGGCTAGAGCTCTTAATAACCAGGCTGCTCAAAGGGGCCTTTCTGTTCCATCTTTTTGTTTCCTAACTGGACTGTCTGGGCCGGCTTCTGGCAGCCGGCATGTTCTGGGAGGGGGTCTGCGGGGAGTGCAGTTAATGACTGTTTTGGTCTTGGGTATTCTGATCTCTCTCTAATTCCTGATTTGTCGGGCGTGAGAGGCACCCTGAACAGGAGGTGAATGAGGCCTTTTTATTCTCTCTTGTACTCTCTCCTTCTCCCTTCGGCTTCTTCATTTTGGACTAGGGAATAGAACTGTAACCCAATGGCGGGCCTAAGACAGCCCCAAGATGTCACCATCTTCAGTATGGCTTGCTGTACTCTCATTCAATTCCATCAATGGCTAAAATTATGCTAGTAAGCGCATTCATTCATTCACTCATTCAATCGTTTGTTGACTATATTTTGAGAGGAAACTCCATGCTGAGACTTTCCCTAGGTGTTGCGGGTCCAATGGACACAACATTCTGGTGGAAATAGACAGTCAAATAACAAGTGCAGGCACAAAAAGATAGTTTTAGTTGGAGGTAAGTTTTGCAAAGATAGTAAACCAGAGTGATATGATACAGCGTTACTGGGGAGAGGGTGGTTGGTTTAACAAAGGGGTGTCAGGGAAAACTTCTTGGAGGAAGTGATAGATTATTTAATGAGATGATGAAAGTTGCCAAGTGTGGGAAGAGCTGGGGAGAAGAGTACTGCAGAAATAAGAGCAGGTGGTGCAAAGGTCCTGGGGTGGGAGGAACATTAAAGAGGCAAGGGTGACTGAGGTCAAGATAGACAAGGCATAATTAATTGTCACAGATGGAATTGGAGAAAATTCCAATTTTCACAGGGCCAAGTCACACAGGGCTTTTACAAGCCACAATATGGAATTTGGATTTATTCTCAAGACAGTGGGTCTTTGTAAGCAAAGAAGTCATAGAAATGATAAATATTCTTAAATGTCCCTCTTGCTTCTGTAGGGAGGAGAGAAGAAGAGAATCGGAGAGATCAGTTAGGCATTGCTACATTTCTTCCAGGGAAGGTTGCTGATGGCTGGAGCAGAATGGATGGAATGAAGATGGTGACAAGCTATCAGTTCCAGAAATGTTTTAGAGGTAGATCTGCTAGGCCTTAGTAATAGATTAGATGTGTGTGTCAGCATGTAAAGAAAAGAAAAGTATCCTAGGTTCTTGGCCTGAGTCAGTAAGCAATATTATTAATTAAGGTTGGAGAGATAGGGTGATGATGAGTTAGCATGGGACTGGTTTTGCTTTGGCAACAAATAAATCCCCCAAATCTCAGTATGTTAATACAACAAAAGCTTAGTTTTTGTTCATGGTATGTATCTATGGCTGCACGTTCTGAAGCCTGTGGCCTCCTCAGTCACTGCAGCAGGCAGGGAGCATGGAGACCCCATTGCCTTCTCGGCTGTGCTCTGAGAGGGTGCACACATCCCCTCTGTTCTCAGCCTGCTGCCAGGAGCGGTCCCCACGCCGCCTAACAGCAGGCGCCTGAAAAGGGGACATAGATAGCGTGCACCAAGCAAGAGAGGTGAGCCAGATATTTGTGAGTTCTAACAATGTCTGCTCCATAGGAGAGGAGCATGTCTGGGACAGGATATGAAGTTTTGCCTCGTCCACATCAGATATTAAGTGTCCAAGCGGGTAGGTGGATAAGGATATATGAGCTTGGACTGAGGGAGAGGGGTTGAAGCTGGATATAGGAAAGTACACTTACTAGTGAATATCTTTTGCTCTGTTGCAGGCCCTAGGTCTGCATTTTGAGTTCAGAAACGGCAAGCATGTGATTCGTGCTCCCCAGGGACCTGCTTCAAGGGCCATCGTAGTCACATCAATAACCACTTCAGTACCTCCGAGTGCTTCTAGGAAAAGCCCACTTGTGCCGCTGGCCTTCACAGCATTGCACTTAATCACTCCTACAGCAATGTTTCATTCATGCAACAAATACTTCCTGAGCACCTACTATGTTCTAGGTACAGAACAGTTTCACGAGTTCATGAACATTCTACATGCTTCTGGTCTCTGAGAACTTCTTAAATGCTGACCTTTTCTTTGTGTGTCCTTTGTCTCCCTATCTGCCTGGAAATGAAGCCTTTGCTCACATTCCACTTGTTTCCCTAGAAAAAGTCAGCTTTTCTTCCCCTGCAGCACTTGGTATAACACTTTAGGATAATGCCTGCCTCGCAGTATCTCAGTGGTTGTCCTCTTGGTCAACCTATCAGACCTGGAACTATGCGAGAGGTGACTCATGCATTCATTTAACAAACAGTTATCGAAGGAAAACTATGCTGTACCGCAAGAAGGCCCTGGCAGGACAGATTCTCAGCCTGTTGTCCACTACCATGTCCAGCGTGGGGCTGAGTGGGAGCTTAGTTAAGAAGTCCTCCTCCAAGGACACCCGTGCTCTGCCCTGCATGGTGCTTTTATTATACAAATAGCATCTAACAGGCTTCTTGGCTACCGCCCTCACCCTAGCTCCCCTGCTGAAAGTCTATTAGCAGTCAGAATGACCCTTTTTGGGGTGTAATTATATATATAATCCTTTTGAAGTATACATAAAATCATGTCACTTCTCTCGGCAAATTCTCTCAGTGGCTGCCTGTCGTGGTTGGTCACTGCAGGGTCCTTGCAGGGACCTAGCGGGTCCCGCCAGGAGGCAGAGCATTTACTGTGGCTCTGACCCCCACCCCCTCCCCGCTCTCTACCTTGCTAGTACCATAACCTGGCCCATGCTGGGCGCCTTGGTCTTCCTGGGACTTTCCAAACATGGCCAGAGCCTATTTCCTTAGCCTCCCGCCTGTCTGGATCCCTCTCCACCATTCGCTGGATGGTGTGCTCCCTGCCTTCACTCAGCTTCTGCTCACGGGTGCCTGGCCTCCCTCTGCAGTGGGCATGGACATAGAGCGAGCTGATGCAAGGAAGCGCTCTGCGCAGTGCCTGGCATGTGGCTACACTGTGGGACACGAGGGCCTGGGGAGGGCTGGTTGTCCAGGCACGCTCCTCCCTACCCTCCCTATCGCAAGGGCAGAGTTTATGATGCAATATGCTGCCAGGGAACAGGCTGACATGGGCCGTGGAGATCAGGGGAGAGCGACATGGGGATATGGCCCCTCAGTGCTGCTTAGAACCCACCAGTCTTCCTCTCCCGTGCCCTCATGACAAGACACCTCCTGGGTGGGCTCCCTCATCCTGCACTGACGGCCCCTTCTTCTCAACCTCGGTAGGCTTTCTCCTCTCCCCTCTGGTCCAGCTGACCATCACTGACTTCTCAGAGATGTTTGTGGGCAGGCCTGTCTTCCCCACCAGGGCAGAAGCTCCATGTGGCTGGATCATGTCTTTACCTTCTGACCCTCAGTACCCAACACAGGACCTGGAAGCAAGGAGACAGAGAAAGAGTTTGTTCAATGTGTGCATGAATGAATGAGCGAATGAATGAAGGAAGCAGTCCTTACTCTTCAGCGGAGATGGCCAGTAGCTTGGAAGAGCAAAGATACTTCCCCAGATATCAAACTGAGATTCAATAAACAGATTCTTTCTCCATTAAATATCAAGATTAATCCAGCTTTGTGGAATCCCCCTATTTCCCCTTTCCTCTCCTTTCCTTCTCCACAGACTCCTACCCATCTCATCATTCCTCAGCCTTCTCCCGAACCCTGTCACAAGCCCACTCCCACTAGTATCCTGGGAAGCCCGTGTCCTCTCTGCTCCTTGGTTTCTTCAGCGCTTCCTCTCTGTCCCATGTCCCTTACGCTGCAGCTCACTCAGGGTCTCCCGCTGACCTGGGGGTCCCAGGGGCTGGACCCACATATTGGCGGAAAGTTTAGAAAAGTCATGCACAGCTAATTAATTACATGGAAACACTGCCCCATTTATTTCTTGGTTTTCCCTTCCACAGATGGCAGGAAGAACAGGGGAAATTTAACCCTAAAAGATCATAGAACACATTGCCCACATCTGGAGCTGGATTGGATATAGGACTTGCAGAAAGGAAAAATGTTCCCTTTCTTGCCTTCCTCTAGGGCCGAAGAAGAGCACCCACTCCCTTGCTGACTCCGCCAGAATCCCCGGCTCCTCGTGGAACGTTCTGGGCAAATTCCCCCACTAGAAGGGCCAAGGGGCTTCAGAAATCCTTCATGTTTCTCAGAATTTTGTCTGTTGGCAAATTTGTTATGGGGACTGGGTGAAGTAGTTGATGAAAATGAGAACATGCTCATTCAACAAACAATGTAGGAATGCCTACTGTGTGCTAGGCATGGAGCAGATCTTTGGGAAAACAAGTGAGGAGACCATGAGGCCTGTAATTACCCCCCTGCCAGTCTTCGTGTGCGCTGTCCTTACGTATCACCACCCTTTACAGTCCAGGTAGATAGGGAATATGGTTAGAGCTGAGGTGGCTACTTCCTAAATCCTGGAGTCATGAAATGGTCTCCACCGGAGGCAGACAGCCCTGCCGCCTGCACGGAATGCAGCTCCTGTAGGGTGCAGTGGCCAGGGCATTTGCACAGCGCATTAGCCGGGATCTCAGAGAAGAAAGCTGATCCCAATTTTCATGGCAAATTCTCTATCAGAGAAAACAGAAGGTCTGGACAGAGATGCCCTTATTTAGGACAAGTTAAGTGAAAAGAGATGGTTTGGTCACTATGCAAATATACTACTTCGAAAGGAAGTACAAGAACTGTGAAAACACTAACCTAGACTGAAGAAGCTATCACTCCAGGAAATGAAGAAAATCCCTAGTAACTGCTTTGTGCTACAGAATATAATAGCACCATATGGCTAGTAAAACAGGAGCTTAGAGATGAGTCAATAAAATCTCAAGGTGAGAAGGAAAGTGGTATTGTCGGGCTAAGAAGACAATGTGGGGGCTGAAATGGAAGCATGCCCGAGTTAATAATAAGTTGCAAACAAGGAAAAACAGGATAATGTGGTTGAAATACTGAATTACTGATATTAAGGAAGTGATTGAGAGTCTGAATGAGTGCAGAGGATGGAGGTAGAGAGATTAAATCAATCAGAGAATAATAGATATAGAGGGTGGATTACGATGATGCATTATAAGGCTACTCTGTAGTCCTAAAGTACTGAAACCAGTAAATGATTTGACGTATGAATCAAGAGCGCTACACACACATACACTGCGTTTCAAGTCTACGTGCAACAGGCATATATTCTGGAACAGGAAAGGAGGTAGGCAATGGTGTTCCAGGAAACCATGAGGGAAAATGGTGCTGTGTCAACCCCACCGACTGGAGGAGGAGCAGAAGCTTGAAGGGCAGCAGTAGTGCCCAGAGAGATGAGTCGGTTTCTGAGGGCAGGAAATGTGGCTTCCATCCCTAGAGTTTACAACTAGACCGAGCACTTGAGGGAGGGCTGAGCCTGGCTTTTCCCAAGGATATTGCCGCAAACAAACGAGACACAGAATGTTAGTCAAGCAGCAGAACCTCAGATAACAGAGTAAAATATGACTTTCTTGAAAAAATATGACAGCAGACCTCAGCTAAACAAGCACAAATCAGAAAGAACTCAAGACTGGAGAAGTCACAGAGACAGGACTGAGGGTAGCATGGAAACTACAGAGACGTTGCATTAGTAGTAAAAACTTTTAGAACTATGGTTACAGATAGCATCTAAATGCCGTAAACCCTACTGGGGTGTGTGTGGGTCTGTGTGTGTGTGTGTGTGTGTGTATGTGTGTATCTACACCAGGGATTAGCAAATGTTTTCTGTAAAGGGCCAGATGATAAATATTGTAGGCTTTGCGGGCCACATGCAGTTGGCTGTTGTACATGCTTCTTTGCTTCTTTGTTTCTTTACTTATTATCCATGGGACATGGGAAGGCCACGCAGAGCGCGTGTGCTCTATGAAAACTGCCTGGGGCTGATTTTGGCTCACAGGTTGTAGTTTCCTGACCCTGAATCCAGATCATGGAACTCCTGCCTACCCTTCAGTCTATGAATCCACATGGCCTGGCCGTGTACCATGGTCCCATTTTCTCCACTGCTGAGTATTGGAGGAAGCTGACAATGAGATTTGATACGGAGGCAGAGAGGAAAGCCCAAGCCAGACCACACAGCTCCAAGCGAGGGCTCAGATCACTGGGCCGTCGCGCATGCACTTTTAGAGCCGCGCTGGCCGATCTGAGAGTCTCCACCATGCACAGCTGTTGAACACTTGAAACGTGGCTGAGTCACACAGAGACGTACTGTAAGTATAAAATATTTGTGGACTGTGAAGACCTCGTATAAACAAAAGAATGGGGCTGTCTCATTAATGGCGATTGTCTCTTATACTGATAGGGTTGAAATGATAATATTTTGGGTCTATTGGGTTAAATAAACTGTCATTAAAATGAATTGCACTTGTTCCTTCGTGTTCTTTTAAAAGTGTGGCACTAGATAATTAAAACTTAATGAGTGGCTTGCCTTGCGTTTATACTGGACAGTGGAATTTGAAGCACCTCACAGGAAAAGAAGTAATTTTTCATACAGATGGAGTTTTGCTGCTAATGCATCTAGGTGCGTCAGGCAAATGGGCTCCGTGTCTGTTTGTCCCTCTGTCTTCCCAGTTGAAGGGAAGTTGGTTAGAGTCCCTCAAAATGAGCATGAGGTTTCAGTGCAGATCTTGGATGTTTGCAGCTGTTATCTGTGGGAATCAGAAAAGGCCCTTTGTCATGTTGAGCCATTCTGACCTGTTCGTTGAGAAATGGGAGGACGGTTTGAGGTGAAAATTTAATATGAGTTTCCATGTTACAACACCTTGTAAAGGGCTGAAATGAAAGGAGTTAATAATAACCACCTCCCTCAGAGCTGCACCGGGCTCCTGAACTCCAGGATTTAGAACTCAGCAGAACGTGACACCTGTGAGGTGGGTGGGTTGTGTCTCTGAAGGGGCTTTGTTTCTTTGGTTCTTTTGTTCTGGCTTCCTCCCCAGGACATAGCGTCCTCTCCCCACCTTTTCTGCATCACTCACCAGCCCCCCAGGGCTGTGCTCTCTGCCGTTCTCTTTGTCCTATTTCTTCTCCCCTGCACCGTCGGCTTGCACAATCCCTCTCCTTGCAACTGCACCTCTACTCATCCTTCCCAGCCGGTTCCCGAGAGAGACTCTTTAGGGCCCACTGAATCCCTTCCTTCTCAGGCGGTGTGGCGTCCCCAGCATCCCCTTCTTCCAGGCGGCTCCTGGAAGCCAGGGGTCATATCTAATTTCCCTCACTAAATCCAGCAAACACCCCAGAGCCTGGTCCCCTTGACCTTCAGCAGTTACTTGAGAAATGAACAGCGTGTAACCATAGGGAGAAGACGCTAACTTTCAAGCATCATGTATAAGAAATCCTCATAGCAAAATTCCCTCCTTGGCTGGGAAATGCTCTGGAAGGGACATTTTGGGGTGGGCATTGGTATCCCCCATTCCTGAATGAGAATGGGACTGGAGACAAAATAAAAAATTCTCTTACTTGCTGGTGTAACTCAGAAGCAGACCCTGAGACAGGGAACTGGGAACAGACCCTGGCGCGTGGTCAGGGGGGACGCGGGAGGCGTGGGGAGGTGAGGCGGCCTTGCAGACGGCTGAGAGAATTCATGACTAGGTTTATTGCCCGTCTCCCATGGATCCTGGGTGGAGTGCTGCTGGGCGCTGTTAATCCTCAGCACTACCAGCTCCTCCCTGTCTCGGCTGGTCTGAGGAGCGGTGAGGCAGGTGGCCGTGTGTGGCAGGGGCACTGCCATAAGCTGCCCTGGCCCCCTCTACCCCCGCCTTGCTTCCTGTCAGCAGGGCCTGGCTTAGCTGCAGTTCCAGTGTGTCAAGGTAATGGGCCATATTTGGCCTGAGCAAACTATTCTCTTCTGGTTCCATTATTTCCAAGTAGCTCTTGAAGATAAGGGGTGGGCATGGAACCCAGCTCTGGCCAAAGAGACCAGCAGGTCAGACAGCTCTGGAGGGTTCTGGGAAAATGCTCGCTTTTATGATAAAAAGGGCTGACCCATCCGGCTTCATGCCCATGCCCTTCTGCTAGGACTGGGTGTAAATATGACTTGTAGAGTCACAGCAGCCTCTTTGGCACCATGAGTGAAGAGTTCTAAGAACTGCTGTGATGCCATGCCCATACCAGCCTCCACACTCTGGTTACTTGGGGAAGATAAGACATCAGGTGTCTGATATCATATTACCTGCCCCTGAAAACTCATCCAACTGAAAAATTGGGGAGGGGATGATGGGGGGGTGTTTACAAAAGTCCATGTACCCCAGGGTGTGACACTACAGTACAGCTCCCATAATTTGGAGAGATGAATTAGGTTTCTATTGCTGCTGTAACAGATTACCATAGACATAGTGGCTTATAACAACCCACATATATTGTCTCCCAGTTCTGGAGGCCGTAAGCCTAACATTAAGGTATTTTCAGGGAAGAATCCTTGTCTTGCCCTTTCCAGCTCTGAGAAGTATCTGCATTCTGTGGCTCGGCTCTCACCTTGCATCCCTCAGCTTCTTGCTCCCGTATCTCATCTCCGACTATCTGACTGTGATTCCCCTGATGTCCTTCATATAAGAACAGATGACCTTACGTTGGGTGCATCCCAATAATCCAAGATCATACCCTCACCTCAAGACCCTTAACTTGATCGTATTAAAAAAATCCCTTTTGCCATAGAAGTAACATTCCCAGGTTCCATGGAGGAGGATGTGGATGTCTTTGGGAGGCATGATTCAGCCTGCCACAGGAGACATGAGAGCATTATTCTAAAAACAGAGAGCAGCTGGGCTTCATGCCTGGAGTTTGGGGCTGGGGACAGGTGGAGGCAAGGTCTAGTGCTTGGATGTAGAAGCTCAAAGGCAGAGGGAGGCAAGAAGTGAGATGCAGAAACAAGAAGTCATAAGTCTAGGACGGTGGCTCCCGAAAGCCTGGAATTGTGGTTTGGTTAAGTTAGGTCAAGTTTAATCACCAGGTGTCTGAGTGACTGTGGTGGGGTGGGGGTCAGGGCATAGTCTATCCCTGGGTTGCAATGGATGCAGAAACGAGTGACTGTACTAATGAGGGGCACCACCAGACTCAGGCCTCCTTCCTGGTGAGAGGGAAGCTAGTTGTCTCCCTGCTGTCCCCCCACCACCAGGTGAGGACAGGCCAGGGCCTTGGCGGCTAGGGGTGTGTCTCCTCTCCTCCTGGGAGTCTTGACCAGGGCCCTAAGCCTGTGCTTGAGGCTGGTAGGAGAGGCAAGCAGGGAGGTGAGGAGGGCCGGGGAGACTCACTTTCCAGGCAACCTCCCTAGAGAGAAGAGGCCAGACTGTAAAAGGCCTGGGAATGTGGGCCTGGAACAAAGCCTGCTTGCTCTGGGTGTGAAGATGCTGCCAAGAATGTCACTCCACTGGTTCCACGCCTGCCTCTTTGGGCCCTGCCCTGGGCAATGTGGAAGAGCATCAGTGGAAGCAGAAAATAAATCAAACCCAAGGAAGCAGCCATGCTCCACGGCTACATCGCCCTGGCCAACTCCTTTTACCACTTCTCCATTGCTTCATGGCTACTCGAATAATCAGCTGCATTAATTTCAGGCCTCAATTCATTTTTGCTTGGTTTCTGGAGAGGGGTGGGCCTTCTGCAGAAGGAAAGGGGCTCAAGTGAATCGAGTGTTCGGCTGGTATGATTCTGCAGAATAACTATCCTGACCCTCACTTTGGGGAGGAGGCTCAGAGATGTTAGGTCACCTGTCCAGGTCATGCAGAAGGCAGTAGAGGAAAGAGGGTCCCAGTGCCTGTCTGGCCCACCCCAAACTCTGCATCCTTCCCAGCTGACAATTGTCCCCTTCTATCTCTCAATCCATCAGTAGACGCAGACTTGTGGACCAGCCTATTTTCTCTACCACTAAACGATGGAAGCCGAGGGCTTAGCCTGAAACAGAGTAGGAGCTGTGGGAGCCAAGCCAGGCCAAGACATTTTAAACCGGACTCCATGATGAACGGAGATTTGATATTTCTGGGTAATTCCCACTGAGTGCCTTTCCTCTTTAATTATCTTGTGGTCACCCTTTCAAAGGTGATTAAAGCTATTCTTCAGTAGATGTGGTTATAGACTGAGTGGGAACCTGGTCTTTCTTGTGGTTTTTATTGCAGCAATTAAATCTGGCCGGCTCGTAGACGCTGTGTGGCAGGAGGGGCTTTACCAGGCAAAACGATTTCCCCTTCGGGCAATGTTAAATTTAGGGAAAATACAATTAATTATATCAGACAGGTATCTATTAAATATCGTGCAGACATTAGAGGCTCTCGGGCCCGCGTCCCTCTGACAGAAGCCCCATCCTTCCCAGCCCGTCGGGGTCTGAGGCCACAGGGCCTGGCCGAGGGCTCAGGCTTGCCCCCACATGAAGTCTCCTCCCCCTGCCCTCCCTGCCCTTCTGTGTCCCGCCCACCCCAGCCCCCAGCCCCTCCCCCACCTGGCACCTCCAGCTCTCTTGGGAAGTAAAAACGAAAGGACGGGCATTTACCAGAACTTTCTCTATTGCTCTCAAGCCCGCTATGCTGGTGTTTGCCCTGACAAAGGCATCAAAGACCAGCCACTGTGCCTCTGCCCTCCACTCGTGCAACCCAGGCAGAGAAGCCCAGTCTCTCTGTGGCCCCTTCTCCCATCTGAAGAGCGAGAGGGTTTGAGCCAGACAGCTTCAAAATCCTGTTCGGCTCCTGCCAAGTTAGGGATGTCGATGGCTGCTCCGTGGGATGGGAGTCCCAGTTCCTCAGTAGAAGACAGTATATGTTCTCAGGTGTTTTGTATTCCTGGTGTTGAAAGAGGCGTGGGAGTCCTGCACGATTATCTTCTCCCCCCTCTGCTGGAGGGTCCGCCAGCCCTTGGATAAGTGTGGGAAGAAGGATTCACACACAGTATTGATAAGCTGTCTTCGTCTGTAAGGCCCGTGGGGCCGGCTACCAGTAGATGCTCAGAAAGTGTTTGCCAGCAAACAAAAAGGTGACTTTTCAAAAATGTCAGTGATTTGCTATCATTTGCTAAACACCATTTAAGTGTTAGACATCTTCATTATCCACCTGTGAGGTCCAGATATGTTTTTAAGGAATGTGTGTATATGACCGCCCACTGACTGGGCTTATAATCCCACAGGCTTGGGCGCCAGACCTGGGGCTCTTCCGTCTCCGGGTCTGATCCTGGCCGCTTCCCTACATATTGTCCTTCTGCCTTCGTCCCCTTCCCTGATAAACTGGGATAAGTTTACCTGCCAGCGCTCTCATGAGGGTGTTGCGAGGATTAATGAGATAATATTTTTTAAGTACTCAGAGATCTTCTGATGAAAGAGGCTATAAAAGTACGAAGTGTCACTATTATTATAATTAATGGCATTTCTGAGAGCTTTCAAAGTATGCGTTAGGTTATAGAGAAGACAGAGGGGATCCCTTCTTCAGGAGTCAGATTTCCGTTGGGGAAAAACAAGGTGAGAAAGCCTGTTTGTGGCCCAGGTGGCAGCGAGGAGCCGGCTGGCATTCAGCGGCGGGAAGGGCATGGAGGGACGGACTCAGCGCAGGGGGCGCCGGTGGGGAAGTCGGCAAGGCTGGGTGAGGCGGGCAGGTGTGCAAAGATGCTTCCCTTTGGGGCTGTGAGGCCAGCTCATGGCCAGATGGATGCGTGGGCATCAAAGCAAAGTACGTTCCTGTGTGGTTCTTTGTCCTCTCACGGCATATATGCCGGGCCAGCCAAAGAGTCCCGTTCACTCCTTTCCTCCCTACCTAATGATCAGACTCCCACCCTAGGCTAGGCCCCTGGCCAGGAACCAATGTTCAAACAAGAAAGGACACAGTCCCTGTGTGAAAAAAGCTCAAAATCTGTGGGGAAGACAGGCCCACACACTGAACACGCGTGCAGGAGATGGTGAGCTGCGAACGGTGGGAAAGTGGAGGGTAGGAACAAGAAAGGGCAATTTCTCCAGACGGTGGGAGTCCGGGAGGGCTTCCTGGAAGAAATGGTTTCACACAGACTCCTGAAGGTCCCAAAGTGTAGCTGCCTGGAGAGGAAGGGAAAGAGAGAAAGAGAGAGAGAGAATGAATGTGATTCGGCAGGGTGAGGGCTAATCCAAGGAGAAGCCACAGCATGTGGGAAGCTTGCCAAGGCAAGAGCATACATGTGGTGGTCGTGGTCGGAGGACTTGTAACTAGCAGGGCCCTGAATTGAGAAGATGAACTTAGAAGGCTGGGCTAGGCGTGCCTGCCATGAGGAGGGTCTGCTGGAGTCAGTGGCCATAAGGGGGGGCCAAGCAGAGACAGCAAGGAAGTAGCATCTGTAGGACCAACTGAGGGGAATGAAAGAGGGGAGGGATTTACTGCAATATCTGCACTATTTGTTCAGATGTCTGAGGCACAAACTAGACCGTGGGGTCTTTGAGGGAGCCCACCGTGCTTGAGCTAAGCTCTGGGAAGTCCGGGCCAAGGGCAGTGACAGGCACAGGCCTGCTACGTAATTTGAGGGGCGCAGTGCAAAGTGACAATACGGTCCCCTCGTTCGAACATTAATAGCATCGAACCAAGTGTGGGGCCCTTCAAAGCCCAGGGCCCTGCCCACCTGCACGTCCGTGCACCCCCGGGAACTATCCCTGCCTAGCTACATCGAAGGTACTCAACGTCTGGAACCGAACGGCCATGGCACCTTTGGTGGAGTCTGCAGGCAGTACGTTCCAACAGATTCCCATACTGAAATATTGACCAGGCGGGCCTGAAGGCCTTGCTCTGTTCCATTTGCTGGGGGTGTCGATAGGTTTTCATGTAGAAAAACAGGAGAAGAAGAAATACTGATGGTTCTTCAATATATGTTGGACAGAAACACAAAGACATTCCCCGATTTTTCAGTGGAGGAGCCGCATGAGTCAGCTCCTGCCCTGGCACCTGAATGATTTTTCTTGCCAGATAAATCAGTTTAAATGGAAACATTAATTTATTTGAGTTAGTGAGTCAATGGTGGTGCCAACACACTGGATTAGAGTGAACTTCCACAGAGAGCACTCTGGGAGATGCAGCTATCTCCTTCGAAGGGGAATTCAGAGATGATAAATATCATGCATATATTAACTCGCACATAGCTCTCCAGCACACTAAGTTTGGCTGGTCTCTACTAGGAACTGGGACATGGGTGTGAACAAGATGAAGTGCCCACAGCCTTCTAGGGCTTCCATTGTGCAACGATTTCTAATAAAATATCAAATGTATGGCGTTCAGTAATGAGAAATTCATTGATACTTTTTTGTTTCATGTGTTGACTTCTTCATCTGCAGAATGCATTTTATTTCAGGAAACATCAAAATACATAGAAGGTTTTCTGCAGCTCCTGGCTGACTTTTGAGACCACTATCCATTGTTGCTCTATAGAATCTCCAGCCTCCCAACCTTGAGTCTTCCTACCAGAGGATGTTCAGGACGGCAACATCCTCCAGTGGGGAGAGGCCACCAGGCTCTGTTGTCTTCCAGAAATTTAGTTCTGTATTTTCAGGCTTCTCCATTGACTGGCGTCTGATTAAATGTTCCTCCTTGTTTTCCAGTGTTGTTATTCACCGCTCCTTCCCAGGCCTCAGGCCTCATTGCTGCATCTCTTTCCTTCTCAGGTAAGTACATCTTTGGTGGGAAGTTCTGGCCCTTATTTTTAAGAAATAATTTTGATGGTGTTATTACATTTTAATCATAAATACCTTGGAAGTTTCAAGCATGTGTATGGGTGTGTGTCTACACACACTCCTTATCAACCAGAAACCTCTTAAAAATTTTTTCTTTTATATCACTTGGGTAACCTAGTACTCACAGTGACCAGTGGAAATTTCATGGGCTCAGTATCCAAATACAATTTTAACACCATTTCTTAATTGTGTGACCTTGGGCAAGCTATTTCATCTCTCCAAGTTTGTGTTTCTTCATCTTTAAACTTGGGAAAATAGTGTCTTCTTCATAGTTTTTATGGAAAACAGAGAGAATTTTGGGCTCCAAAACAGTGAGCCCAATGCCAGCACACTGAAGCCCCTCAATACAACATTTGCAGCAATTATTAATTGTTTGTGTACCCTCTATCAGCCGTTGGGAAAGTTGTTTCCCAGGAGCTTTTGAAAAAACATCATCCAGTGATACTGTCAACATCTCTTGTGTTTCCCTCCATTATCTTATGCCTCCCCAGTCTTTTCACATTTAAGACCATCAAGTTTTGGGAACATGTCTGGGAAGTCAATCAGCATTCTGATCAATACCAGGCTCAATGCAGCTCTCTTTTCCTGTATGTCATGACTAATAAATTGACTATCATATTATTGGCTTCTTTAGTGCTGGATCCCTAACTCTGACTCCCCACTGAGGATCTGCAAGTCTCCCTTGGCCATGGTTTTTAAGCCCTGCAGACCCATGGCTCTAGGCCTACCAAGGGACCCCCCCCCGTCCCAGGGTCTTTTCATTTTTGCATTAAGGGGACAGTTGGGTTTTTCAGAAAAGCAGATATGACATCCTTTTCAGGAATTTCTTATTAGAACCACCTTTCAAAAAGGCTTTTAGTTCTCTGACACCTGAATACGTTTTCCTCTAAATGGAATCTAAAGGAGATAGCATTAAAATGAGCAAGAAAAAATTATTTGTGCAGGTGGATGGAGTGTGGTGATCACTGAAGTCATAAACCCAAGTTGAGATTCAGGCTCCATCCTGTCCCAGCTGTGAAACCTCAGCAGCATGCTTCATAACCTCTGGGTCTCAGTCCTTTCCTCCCTGAAGTGCGGACGGCAGTTCCTAACTCATATGGCAACTCAGAGAACGAGGTTAGACAACATGCAAAGGACCTAGCCTACTGTGAGCACCGTGCTCTCTCTTCCTTCCTCTCCTTCCCCAAGTCCTTCCCTCTGAGACTGCTTTAGACACCATGTAGCTACGCCCTCCCTAAGTTTTACAGGCATGAGAACTGAAGGTCGAGTAAGCAGAAGAGAGCTGCTGGGTGATGCTCAGTGAGGGGAAGACAGCACTGGCACCACCCCCAGATCCCCTGCTCCCAGGTCCATCCTCATCCAGCCACAGCAGGTTGAGGGTTTCTTCCTGATTCTCAAGCTGAAGATGTTTCTTGTTCTAAGTTGTAAATTAATTAAAGAAAAGAAGAAGTGAGGGGAATTTGACCCAAAGTGGTTATTCAGTAAATGTTTGTGGGATGAATTAAGTTTTCTAAAACCAGAAACTCAGATACAAATTCATTCAAAACACTAATGCTAAGAAATATATTCTAGGCATGTGTTGACACTTATGAATAGTTTGTAACCCTTGTTAATGATGGCTGAGGCTGGATTACACCATTTTTGGTAGCCAAGAGAAATTAAGTCAAGCAGGGCAAAGGATGTATATGGAAGAGATATTCCCTTCCTAGCATGATGATTCTCTGGACATCAGTGGGTCTGAAACAAAGCTCAAAGTTCTAGATCTTTCTGTGAGTCTAGGACATAGTACTCAGCTCTGCCTTGTTCAATAATTGTATCACCTATGTGAATAAGAACAGGGCATGATTTGGGAGGGATACCAGGTTTGGAGGAAAAGTTAAAATATTGGCTGACAAAATCCAGGAAGACTAGAGATCTTGGTGGATGCCACAAGGTGAAAATAAACCAAACAGGGAAAAGATATGTTAACTGTATTTATTAAAAACAAAAAGAATGAAACACAAAAACACAGTCAGAAAGACTGGATGAGGGTGTTGTGGTTTAAGAGGTTTAATAAGAGAAAAAAAGGGATTATTAGTTGACTGTTAAAGATTGATCGGATTCAATACTGAGACAGGTCTACTAAAATATAAATGAAATAAAAAGTGAATTTTGGTTGTTTTAAGAGACATTGCATTTCATAAAAGCATAAACTGTGTTCCCCTATCACTCAAAAAGGAAGAGCCTTGGAGAGACTCAAAGATGCCATCATTAATTGCCAAAAATAAGTCCCTGATTCAGAGGAAAAACATTAGGGAAGGTCAGAATGCACACAGCTTGAGGATTGCTGTGTTCACAAAGCTGTTGTCTGGTCATACAAAATGGTCTGGAGTTTAGAAAAAGCGCTTCTTATCCGACCTATAATAGTATGCCTAAATTGGCCACGATATCAAATCGTCATTGACTGGGCAACTTTAAGTGTATTGGCCAGGATGTTTCCAGTGTACACCTTACTTGCCAACAGCACAATCTTGGCCGAGATGATAGGGACAGGAATCAAAGCCTCGAAGCTCCTCTGAGTGTCTCCAACTCTCTCCACTCACCAAGCTGGGCAGGAGGGGTCCTTTGGCCATTGTTTGCTTATTCTCGGGAGGCACTGAGGCTTCTGTGGCTGGAAAGGAAGGCTCTGATGGGAGTGAGAAATGGGTTTCACTCTTTAGTGTCTCATATGGGGAAATCTAACCCATCTCTCCAGAGGCAGGCACACATTTTCCTGGGACTCTTATTAATGAACTTTGCAAAACTTTGAGTTTTCCTAGCAAAGACTTCATTCTCAATCATCAGGAAAAATAGAGCAAGTAAATGAAGTTCTAATGCTAAGATCAGCAAGGCTTTCAGAGAGACTGGGGTCCCCTTAGCTTAAGGTATTTCATTAGCTTTAATGGCAATGAAATCAACTACTTTTGGGATTCATCAGCTTTCCGCTTATATGTTAACAAGAGGCTGCCCCATGTATTTAGGAATTTGAACTTGAATCACTGTTGCAAGTTGATATGTTCAAGAACTGCAAAGGACTCCGGCTTATACCCAATCTTATCGTCAAGTATAAGCAGCCTCCCCACGACATCCTCCTAAGCAGACTCTGAATGATCTAAAACCCCAGGGATTTAGTTTTCTGAAAGAAGACTGGCCTTAAACTTTGATAAAAGCACATTATTAGATGTTGACAATAATATCATGGTAAGCTTCTAGGCATTGAGCCTTAATTTATGTTTTCTAATTTAAAAAACACAAATTATCTTCCATGGACTACTGGACATCCATATTTTCTACATAAGCAATATTGTTCATGATTTAGTGTCTGGAATTTCTTCCCTGCCTCCCTCCCCACCCCCAGCCAACCACACACACACTGAGAAGTTGCTGTGCTTCCTCTAGGACAATAATATAAGGTGTTAGCAATTGTATTTTCCTTTTTGCCATGGCCATCAGGAAACTCTGGGTCCAACTTTGATACTAAATCAACAAAATGAGCTCTCATGATTATCTTCTTCCCCTTTCTATGGATCTGACTTTCTAGTTTGTGTCATACATTTTCTCTTCATAGAGAAAACTTTGTTGAAAACTCTTACTTTCCCCAATTCTATATCCTAAGAGATTGTGATGAGAGAGAGAGAAAGGCAGAGAGTTGCCTTGACACCATAATCTGTGAGGAATGGGACATCTCAGTCATCTTGGAGATAGATGGCCAGCCTCTAGAGGAAGGTAGATATTATCTCGTATCTCATTATGAAGACACGATCATTTTTAAAGAGGATTAGGTTATATCTATGTGTCCATAGAGATCAGGGTCAAATCTTGAGTGTGGAAATTATGGGGAAGCATCACCTTCTAAGAACCAAAGGTATGTGTCTGTTGAGACAGATTTCCCAGATTTAAAGCAAACCCTACTACTTCTTGCTGAACACCTGCCAGGGACCTCCCTTTGTCTTCATAGTCCTAGTCTTGGAATTTGGGGCCTTTTGAGATCTTCCCCTAGCCTCCTTCTGCAGCTGCATCTTTTGTTATTCTTTGCCTCCAGCATCACCCTTCACCAGCACCATATACCTGTTAGGTCTCAGGAACCGCATGCAATTTTGCTTCCACTTGCCTCATTACTTTTTCTCTACCGAGAATTATAGCAGTGATAGGAAACATTTATTCACTATATATTTATTCGTGCATATGTGCCACACATTGTTCTAAGTGCTTTGTAAGCATTCAGTCATTTTATCCTCACAGCAACCCCACAAAGTAGGAATTATTATCAGTTTTATAGATAAGGGAACTGTGTCACAGGAGAGGTAGGTCCATATAGCCGTCGTGCAGCAGCACAAGGTTCAAGCTCAGGCAGACAGTCTTTAGATCCAACCCTGAGCTATACCCCCTCTTCGTGGCATTTCTTTGGGTGCTTCTGTGCCTGGCAAACTGTTCAACCATCAACATCTTCTGGGATGCCTTCCCTGAAACGTTCCAAGAAATAACTGTCATAAAGAGGATGTGGGTGGTTTCCTGAGATGTCGTGGGTTGGGGGCCCCTAAGAGCTGCAGGATAGGAGAAAATGAAGAGCATGAGTCTGTGCGTCTTAGTGATCAGAGTTCAAATCTACCAGTAGATGTGTGATCTTTGGCAGATTGCCCAACCTCTCTGTGTCTCATCTTCCCAAAATGTGCAAGAAAGACGGAATCCTCTTTGGTAGGGTTGTTGAGGATCGAGTGAGGGAGTCCATGTGAAATGTGCAGTAGGGTGCTTTGTCCATAGCAGGCGTGAGCAACAGACAGCAATGGGTGTCCCGACTTATTATCACCACGTCAGGTACATAATAAATACTCAGTAGATGATACCTACCTTCTGCTGAATAGACCAATGAGTTATGTTATGAGTTTCTCTCATTGTCATTGAAACTTAGCATCTAATACCTATAAGGGACTTTGGAGATACACCAACATTTATTCCATAAATGGGAAAGCTGAGGTCAAGAATAAGTGGTCAGTAAGTGAGTAGAGGTCTAGAAGTTACTTTTTAAAGCACTTTGGTGCATTATTCTTCCACCATGCCTCACTTCTGTACCAGTGGTGGATATAAACCCACATTCAGAGTTGCCAATCTTCCATACCTATGAGCTGTCAAGTTCTGGAGAGAGAGAAATTTGAAGGTTTGTGTGTGTCTATTCCAGGTTTTGGAAATAAAAGAAAATACCCCTCAACTAATATTTATAAAGCAGCTACAATGCTGGACAGCCTCGTATCCTTTCATGTAATCTTTGAAAAGTCCTGGTGAGCATGTTTTATTGTCCTTGTTTTATACATGGAGAAAATTGAGGGTCTGAAAGAGGATGTGATTTTTTTTAGGTTAAAAAGCCAGAGAGTGGTCTATCTGGAATTTGAATTCAGGGCAACATATCTGAGGTCTCATGGAGAATAGCTATGTTCCCAGATGGAGGATGTTATTTTCCTATTGTCAAGTACACTGTTTTTGGAATTTCAAGACAATGAAGAGGTGTGGAGGGGCTTGGGGAAGAATGGAGTGTGGGTTTCTGGATTGAGATCAAGAGTATTTAGGAAAATACCTGTAAGGATGGGAAGACCAGGATAAACAGGTCATCTCAGAAGGGAATCTGAGGGGTGAAGTGGTGTAGGACAGAAGAAACCTGGGATGTGGAGGACTTAGGGCACTGGACGGGGGTGGGGGTAAACACCCTGCATCCTGAATTGACTTAAACTTGTTCCACTGTCTATTTATGGGGTGCCCTTGAGCAAGGTGTTTCACCTGCTAGTACCTCCCAGGCTGCCTATCATGCTTGGACCTGGGTCTAGACCCAAGTCTATATATCTAGACCCAAATCTTCTATATGTCCAGAACTTCCAGTAACATATTTCTACATTAGGATGTGCGCTCTGCTCTCCTTTCTACCAGGAATTCATTTCCTTTTTCATTTTCCTCGAAGAGGGTAGGTACTTGTCTGAGTTCCCCCAGCCAATGAAACGAATAGTTCCAACTCAATTGAATAAGCTCGAGGGCACAGGATGGAATGAGGCATAATTCCTACCCACAAAATCCTCCCCAAATGGTATCTGTGATTGTTGCATAGACACCCTATTGCAATGTGATAAAATGACAGAGGCAGGGTGGGGTGCAAAAGGGGCACTCCAGACCTAGTCATCCCCTCCAGGAGGTCTGCTCTAGAAAGATTCAGGGAGAAACGATCAGTGGTACGGCCTGCTGCAGGAAGAGAGATTTGGAGGCATGGACGAAGACTCAAGGGTTTAGGAGGTTGCAGCTATAGCAATAGACTCAGATGCCTCCCCTTACTAGCATGGATTCTGGAAGAGATATCAGGGAAATCAGTGGTGCCTTCAAGGAGGGCGGGAGTTGGACCACTTACAGCAACATGTCAGTTTTTCAATTCTTCTATCTTGGAACCCTTAGGAGGTCTTGGCTTTGCAAAACAGCATATTACCTCTGAATCTGAGTCTCTGAAATCCTGGCAGGGGGGCCAGTCCAGCCAGCACTGTTGCCATATGTGTTTAGAATCTCATGCACAATAATTAATTTCCATTCTGCAAAAATGAATAATTAATATAGCATCCCACGTCAATTGATCCAAACAGAAGTTGACACATATTAGGAGACACACGCTGCTGGGCAAACTTTTTAAACTGGGGCATTTTATTAACAAAGCAACTTTTAAAAATTCTCTATCTTCCAGACAATAGGAATTGAACATAATCCAACAAAGAGGGCAGGCCAAGCAGAGGGTGTCAAGTTGCGATTGGGGAGGGCCTGTAATAGAAAGATTGCACTCGTTTGAAGTTGCTGGTGGGGGAGCTAAGTAGGAAGACGAAGGATGCTCCAGGCATAGAAGAAGAAAATAAAGTGACAGCCTTAAGGAATTTAAGAGCTAAATATTTTACTTTGATTTTTAATTATGCAACCATGATGGAGAAATATGGGTACAGTGATGGTAAAATTAGGGAGATTAAAAAACAATTTCAAAAACTATTCATGACACATGCTGGTTAGTAGACGCAATAGAGTCCTGATGGCTTCATCATCCTTCTTGTCTGATTCAAAGGTTCTCTTAATAAACCAGTTCAAAACATCAACAGTGTTCCCAGATTTGGGGAGGATGAGAAGCTGCATGTCAGATACACTGGATGGTGTGATGAGGAGCTGAGACGCCAGGAAATATATTGTGATTTAATTGTTCTCCTTTCATAATTATTAATATTGTTAGTAATAATGACAGCTTCCACTTACTCAGAGGAGTATAGGTCAGACTCTGTGTTCTGCATTGAAAATGCTTCTCTGCACCTGCCAAAAAGAATGTGAGCTCTGCTGCCCTCACTTTCTAGATATGAAATTGAAGCTCAGTGCATAAGAAGGTACCTCCCACATATACAAGGTGGGAATCCTGCCATGGGTTTGTGTCTATGGCTCCAAGCCTTGGGCTCACTTTGTAAAACTGGGCTGTCATCTTTTTACAGGAGGGAGGCAAGCTGACCTGGGGTCTCGGAAAAAACAAATCTCCAAAATGAGGAAAGGGGAGAAGATAGCATAACTGACACTTTTCCTTGGGACCCTGAGGGTGTTGGATATGGAATGCATGGGCTTTACAAAACTGCATGCTGCCAGCATGGGGGTCAAGCAGGATAATGCAGTTTTGACTATCTGAGCAGAAGCAGGATTCTTAGACTGAAAAAGCTTATAGGCTTGGGGAACCTGATGTAAGTCAGAGGCTCCTGAGAGTTGCATTGAGATCTAGGTGCCCCATTTTAGAACTTTCTAGACCTCCGAGCAGTGGGAAGCTAAGCTTATAATAGGACTTGAAGCCTTGTTGTGAGGACAGTGTAAGAGCTTCAGATTGCTAGGCTGTTGAGTGTGGGGCCGGGATCATGTTCTCCCTCCTCCGAAGGGTCCTGCGTGGAGGCTTTCTGACTCTCCAGAGGCCAGAGGGAGGTCCCTTGGGTGGTAACTGGGTGACCACGATTGGGATCCCGTGGATGAGACTGGGGCTTAGTTTCTGGGAGAAGGCTCAACACTTCTCCCAGACTGATACACTAGGGGCTTACGTGCTGCTTGGTGCTGAAGCTGGTGGGGCTGTCAGAGGTGAAGAAGCCACAGTCCTGTTCCCTGGGGAGGAGAGGACATGCTGTGAAGAACTGCTCCGGCCACATGGATAGGATGAGGGGCGGGAGGGAGAGGGAGAGGAAGAGCAAAATGGGGAAAGATGTCCACCAGCCCTGAGCTGTTCCAGCCACTCTGAAGGTGCCAGGCGTGTAAGTGGAGAATCAGCCTGGGATATCCAACCTGGGATGTCCTTCAGATGACATGACCTCCAGCTGTCACCTGTCTGTGAGCACATGAGGAACCTGCAGAACAGGGAAAGGCTGGGACACATTTCCGTTTTAAGCCACAAAGTTTGGGGTGATTTGTTCTATGGCAGTAGGTAGAGGAGATGGCACTGGCTGGGGACACCTCTCCTCCGTGTGGCATCTTTTTCTCCAATCAGGCAGACTTGGTGTGTTCTGTGGTGGTTGCTAGTATTCCCTGTGAAAGCAGGGCATGTGGGGCCTCCCACGGAGAGCTGGCCCACCTTCCCCCCCTCTGCTGTGGCCCCCCAGCCAGCCCCAAGTCAAGGGTGGGAAATGGACTCATCCGCTCTTGATGGGATGTGTTGCAAGGTCACAGTGCAAAGGTCATGGGCATGGGGAGGGGAGCAGTTGGGGCCGTTTCTGTGATCCACCGATGGCAGCTTAGGTGTTCAGTATGGCCCTTCGGGCCTGTGAGCTGAGTCCCCTCGGGCCCTGCTCACAAAGATGCGTCCCAGGACAGAGGGATTGCAGTGGACCATTTAGGTGGTGAGGCTGGGATCCAAGCAGCACAGGGCAGTCCTGGGTTGGAAAGACTTTAAAATCATTTTTGTCCAGCCCTCCCATTTTATAAATGAAGAGGGTCAGAGATGCTAAAAGATTTTCTTTCCCAAGGCTGCAAACCTCAAGGGTGGCATGGAATGTGGAGCAATACTGTTGAGCTGGTTACCCTGGGCAACTCCTCTAAGCTCAGGTTCCCTCTCATAAGATGGGGGCTCTTGGGGGGCACTTGGAGATATATATATATATATGCACACCACTTAGTATGTTTGCACAAATGGTCACACCAATGATTTTTATTGTGAGACATGGACTCGAATTTGGGTTTCCTGGTTCCTAATTCCCACACCCAACCAATGACCATAGGAAAGTGTCCGTATCCAGAGCAGCTCACACTCAACAACGTACAGAAATATCGGTGTATGGAGTGCCACGAGACACACAACACCCTGGGCTGCTTCTCTCGGGAAACTTGCTTTAACGCTCTGTGTATGAGTGTGTGTGCGTGTGTGTGTGTGTGTGTGTGTGTGCGCGCCTACACACACGTGCCCGGAATCATATCATTATCTTTTCCTAACAATTCCCACATCATTGTATCTGACAGAATAAATTTACTGTTTAAGGTAAATGTTGAATCTCTACACTATAGGCATGTGGCTTCAATTAGAGGAATCACAAACAATTTATTGATTTTTTTTTAAAAAAGAAAATAACAGCAGAAAAATTATACCATGATGCTAGGGTATGGAAGACTCAGAGAAGGACTTTAGTTGGAAAAATGAACGAATATTATGACCCCCAAATTAATGCGTGCCTGTGAAACAATTAGAGTGGAGTATTGAGAGAAAACAATTCCTTGCTTTGTAACAGATACTGTATGGAAGGACTGACTATTTCTGGAAGATATGCTCTGGACACGGACACTTACCTATGGTCATTGGTTGGATGTGGGAATTAGGAGGGGTACAATTGTTTCAAACGCCTTCACAGAGATAGTGTGATACTTTAGACAAATACTCAAAAGCCTGTCTGGCTCTGTGGCAGCGCTCTAGGCCCAATTCCCAGGTTCAAGTCGCCCTCTGAGCAGAGGCTGGTGTGTGGGGCCGAGGAGCTGGATGACGTGGCAGGAAAGCTCCATAAATGACCTTGGACAAGTTAATAAACTCTCAGGGGCTGGGTTTCCCTCCGGAAATATACACTGAACTAGAGAGCCCTGCTTCCTTCCAGCTGTGAGAAAGCGCAGATCTATGAAAATGAAAGCCTGCTTGGTGTGCTGGTGGGGTGGCCGCACACACACGCACACACATACACGCACACTAAGTGGAACGCCAAACACACAAGTTTCATTAAATACACTTCATAGCAATTGGAAATGAAGCCAGCGTCCAAGTGACAGAAAGAAGGGACACGTGCAGGGGCATATACACACAGAGTTTGCAAATGATCTACGAGCAAAGATGGGTATGAGAGGAGGTTTATGTCATATGCTCTTAACACTATTCTTCACTTGGAAGACTTTATTCATCAGGGTTTAAACACACCAGGTTTGGTACTTTTAGTTATTTGGTAGTCTTATTTTACCTCATTTCAGCAGAGGTTTTTTTCCCCTAAATTAAAGAAAATCTGTTGGTTAAATAAAGGAGCTAGTGGAGCTGGGAGGCCCGGCCAGGCGATTCCTCCTCTGAGCAACCATATGAGCCTTTTGTTGGGGGGGTGGGCTGCGGTGCCCCGTGGGAGCACAATGTGGAAGGCATTTGACTTGCTGTATTAGTTTTCATCAAAGATTCACAGCTCGCACTCAACAGCTTCTTTGCATTAAAATATGTGACTGTAAAATTTCAGGGAGAAACATTGATCTTTCTCTTTCTTGTTAACCCTTCCCCCCACCCTCTGAGAAGATTTGAAACACCCTATCTTCGTTGGAAAGTTAATTTCTTCTGCCAAAAGTGGCCCCATTTCTGCATCCCCTTCCTTCTGTAGGGCCTCCCCACACCCATCCACGGGGGCCATGGGTGGAAAGGGCACAGGGCATGGGGACTGGGCAAGGGCACCACCCGGGGCTCTCCTGTGGGTCCCCAGGAGAAAAGCCAGCAGCACTCCATCAGCTCCTCACCTGGGGGATCTCAGCCAAACGGGACAGTCATTGCATCGGACTTTTGGGAGGAGGATATTAGTGAATTTAGGTGACATTTTTTTCTTTTCTCTTTTTTATCGTGGTCAAATGACCTAAACTGTACCGTTTTAACCACTGTTAGGGGTACAGCTCTGTGGCATTAAGCACATGGACAGGGTACGCAACAACCTCCCCCTCCACCTCCAGAATCTTTTCCTCTTTCTAAACCGAAACTCTATCCCCATTAAGTACTGGCTCCCCATTCCTCCCTCCCCCAACCTCTGCTAACCTCTATTCTACTCTGTCTCCATTAATTTGCCAATTTTAGGTACCTCGTCATAAATGGAATTATGCAATATTTGTGTTTTGGGGACTGGCTTATTTCACTTAGCAGAAGTCCTCGAGGCTCATCCATATTGAAGCAGATGTCAGAATGTCCTTCCTTTTTAAGGCTGAATAATATACCACATTTTGCTTATTTTTCACTGCCTGATGGACACTTGGTTGTTCCCATCTTGTGGCTGTTGTGAATAGTGCTGCTATAAACATGGGTGCATAAGTACCTGTTTAAGTCCCTAGTTTTCATTGTTTACCTAGAAGTGAAATTGGTAGATCACATGGTAATTTCATGTTTATATTTTTGAGGAGCCTCCACCCTTTGAGTCTCGGGCCAGGGCATGCAGACGTGTGTGTGTGAATCCTCACAGAATAGCAGCTGGTCCTTCAAAGGGCAAGGGAGGCTCTTGAGGGTTGGTGGGGGTTACGCCAGCTGTGGTGGGGACTGAGACTCAGTGCCACCCAGCGCAGACCTCAGCTCCCTCGGCGATTTGTTTTTGCTCTATATGAGTGTCTGAGGGCAGGTTCCATGAGCCCTTTGCCATAGCCTTGCACAAAGACATTATTAGACATGCTACGTGGAGGGCTGAGGCTTGGAAAGCTGCAGAGATCTGCCGCAAGGCTGAATGCCAGCTCTGTCACTCCTAGGGGTCTGTGGGCATACTAGGTAGGTTCTCTGGATCTCAGATGCCTCCACTGCCCAACGGTGCCAAGGACACCATCCACGGGGCATGAAGATTGGGAATAAAGGTGATGTGCTCAAACACAGTGGTAGGCATGGACTAAACGGTCACATTAGTCTCTCCAGAGCCAGCAAATGGCAGGACTGTGAGTTAAAGCTGTACCCTCTGATTCTGAACCACATCTTCTGCAACTTACAGAGACCCTGATCAAGTATTGCTATCTGTAAGATGGGACCCCAAGTACCCTCTTCCCAGAGCAGCTGCAAGGCACAAATGGGCCAGCGTGTGTGCAGAGACTGAGCATTCCTCAGCACAAATAGGCACTTACTAGGTGCCAGGCATTGGGCTGAGGTTTTGGGAAAATTACGTCATGGTGTGTGTTTCCACCACTGTCCTTTCAGGTAGGAGTCCCACTTTACTTGCAGGAGTGTTTCAGGCACCTTGGGGAGAAGCTGAAATCTGCTCAGGCTGTCGCAGCCAGAGTGGTGGGGCGCAGTCTCCCAGCTCTGCTCCTCAGGCGGCTGGCCTACGGTGGAAGGCGGGCAGTGTCGGCAGGCGGAGGCCGTGGCTCGGGGCTGACGCCACTTCTGGGGCTGCCGCTGTCTCTGCCCGGTTTCCCGCGTCTGGATGGGTCTGAGGTTGCAAGTGGTTTCCTGTTTCTCAGCAGCTCAGGACTGGCCTAATTGGAAAGACATGTCAGGGCGATGTGTCCAGTGAGCTGGAGATGACGGGTGGGGAGTGGGGCGTGGGGAGTCCAGTTTGCTCAAATCATGTCTGTGGAGAAATCTGGAAGGTGACCCTGGGGGGGATAGGAGGCCGTAGACCTCAGGGTCGTTGAGCAGGCTGGGGAATCTCTGAGGGGTTTCCACGGCCCACAGAAGGCCGACCATTTGGTGCCCAGCAGCTTGATGGGGCAGCGCGCTGAGCCTGCCCTGGGTGGCCTTCCTGTGGGGGGGCAGTTGCCCTGGCTGTCTGAGCCTCTTTCTCTCAGCCTTAGATGGGTGTGGATCTGCTTCACAGGGATGGGAGCCTCTGTGTCACCATGTGCTTTGTAGACAAGAAAATCTTGGATTAGAATCTGCAGATGAGCAAATAATATAACCTTTAGAACATACCCCATTTGGCCCCAAAAGGAACATATCTGAGCACAAGATGAAGTTTGCCAGTTGCTTTCATAATGGATAAAGAAGGAAACTCAAGCAATAACACATGTGAGAATACTTTCCCATGTTAGGCTTCTTATAAAGGAAGAGATCGTGTGGTTCCCTGTTGTCCAGGGCTTGCACTCAGAATTCTTGATATAGTCAAGAAATCTCCCTGATTCGAATAGCGACTCCTTGCTTCCTAATGTAATATGGGAGGTGGAAGAGAAGCACTTCTGCTCCATGACTGTCCTCCTTTTCTTCATGTCTGATGAATCTCAGTTTTCTCTTCTGCAAAATGGCCATCAAGGCAATGCCTCGTTGACTGAACGGGGTGATGAGCCTGTTTTAGGGCCTAGCATGTACTCAGTCGCTATTTAATCCTCCAGATGCTGGGCCTTTGCTCCCTAAATAGCTTGCTGATGCTCCCAAGATTCACAGTTTTTCTCCATAAACCCCCAGTATTCTTGTCCAGCAGTCTCCCCACAAGGCCCACAGGCGAGTGAGGGCACATGTGGAAGGCTTAATTTCTGGTTGTGAAGTGGCCTTCCACATGCCTCAGGAAACCATGGCCACCGCAGATGGCGTTCCGTCCCCTGGCTCGTGGCGGCTGGCCACCGGCACACGTGCTAGGCTCAACGCATGCTGGCATATTGATGACTTTCCAGCACAGCTCTAGGAAAAGAGCCTCCCCTTTTCCGACACCCGTCACCCTGACAGTGAAGTCCGGGAGCCCCTGATTCATGCTGAATGAGGTGCTGGGATGGTGAAGGCATGCTGGCCAGAAGGCCCACACTTCCCCTCTGCCTGTTCTGCGTGGCTGGCTCCCGCAGTGGGCCCCTTCACCATGGGACGGCAGGTGGTCAGAAGGGAGGGGCTCCCGGCTCATTCTAGGTAAAATGGCCAACGGGGCCAGTTTTCCTCAGATTTCAAAGGAACAAGGTGATGGATCAGGGTTTTGCCCTCAGATTTGGGCTCCGTCTGAACTCTGACATCTCTGGCTGGTCTTGAACAAGCTGGCTCACTTCCCCAACTTCTGTCTTGCTCGTTGATGAAAACAGGGGTCATCACGCCTGCTGTGTGTGCGTGTTTGTGTGTGATGATGAACCCGGGGCACCAAGTACAGTATCTGGTACATGGCAGGTGTTTTGTTCAATTAAATTCACTCTCCCCTTCATTTCCTCATGTCCGATTAAGGCCTCTTTCTCTTTTCAGTGATGATGTGTTTGGCACATGCTCTGCGCTGAGCATTGCACTAAGTCATAGGAATGCGAATAAGGGAAGCTGAGACACTGCCGCTACGGAATCTCTCCGTCTTCCGAGGAAGGAGCCCGTGAGGATGGACTATTGCTCCCAGAACGGCCTGGGTCTGTGGCAATGGGAGTGTTTGGGGGCACAGGGTGCCAGAGGGCACAGGGGACGATGGTCCTTCAAGCCTTCAGTGTGCCAGACCACCTAACAGGCACCTGATGCCCTGAGATGAAGGATATGTGGCCTGTGCTCTCAAGAGTATATGGCCTTGTGAAGCAGTGCACATGTGAACAGTTCCAGTGTTTTGGATAAAGATCCCACTAAAGTATAGACTCTGGGAGCACAAACACACCATTTTAAGGCAGCGTCTCGTAAGGCGTCCTCAACATCATAACCTTGACCGTAATGGAGATCTAGGTTCCATTCTAGGTACCAGGCAAGATTATAATGGTCAACGTCTACTTTGGTTTCCTATTTGTGGAGAATGGCATGAAAGGATCTAAAGTTAAGTCTTCCTCCAGGCTAGAGATTTTTCTCTATGTTAGCTCATTTGGTCTATACATAGGTAGGTATGATTCATTTCACCCAGGAGGTAAAGTGACTTGTCCAAGGTCACATAGCCGGTGGGTAGTGAAGTGGTTTCAACTCAAGGGTTATCTGTGTCCAAAAGCCCCGCGTATTTTGCTGTTGGCATTGTAGTCCTACAGGTGGAACTGAAGGATATCTATGGTCTTCAGTCCTACCTAGAATCTACCCCGAGGCAAAATGCAATGGACTTTTCTCGGGTGCCTTCCAGCCGTCACGCCTTTAGAGAATGGTGACTTTGAGTGGGTGTGCAGTGTAAGTGCAGGACCTGGGCATCATCTCTCCAGCAGAAGGGGCTGGAATCACCAGATCCCAAACGAGGCTGTGTTCTGCGGAGGAAGGCCCTGTTGCTCTGTATTCACCTAATTGATCCCAGGCCCCGGCAGGGCGAGCCAATATGAGGCATTTGCTGACTATGTGCCATTCTATTTTTTGAGTTGGGATTCACGGAGAATGCACATATTTTGCAGCCAAGGGGTGGTGGGGGGTGGGGCGAGATATTTAAACAATAGGTTGGCTCCTTGGCTGCCAGACCAGGCACAGTCATATTTGGTAACATGTGGGGCAGGAAATAATTATTTATTGGTGCATTTATTTTCAGGACTCTTGGTAACAAGCAACTGATTCCAAATATGGTCTGAAGAAAATTTTGGTTCCATTATATACTGTCTTCTTCTCCTGTCCCTGGCTCTCTTGGATTTTGCAGTTGGCTTTTAAACAATTCAAACCATGTTTTCCAATTAAATGAACATCATTAAACACATAGACACACATGCATGCCTGCATCCACACTGCTTTGTTTAGAGAGGGCTTTAAAGGAATCTTTGCACGGTTTGAGTACTAGACAGAGAATTGTCTCTCAGTACCTTGGGGAAAATGAGGGCTTAGGTATCAGAGCTGAATGGGAACACTGGCTTCATCATTTAGTAGCTCTGGGAACTTATTCGATAGTTATTCAACTTCTCCTAATCTCAGCATCCTCATCTGTAACGTGCGCATGAGGATTCCCACCCAGCAAAGTGCTGTAAGAGTAAAATGAGATGATATGCTTTGAAGCACCTTGATGCCATGGTAGGTAGGCATCTGGACTGGGTTGACAGTGTCTCCCAAATTCATATCATTCCCAGAACGTCAGAATGTGACCTTGTTGGAGATAGGGCCATTGTTGATGGAATTAGTTAAGATGAGGTCATATTAAAGTAGGGTGGGCCCTTAATCCAATATGACACAGATACAGAGATGAAGGCCATGTGAGGATGGAGGCAGAGCCTGCAGGGGTGCAGCTGCAAGCCCACGAAAGCCAAGGATTGTCTGCAACCACCAGAAGCTGGAAGAGATGTGAAGTGATTCTACGCCGCATCCCAGAGGAGAATGGCCTTGCCGCCATCCTGATTTCAGAGTTGCAGCCTCCAGAAATGCGAGCGAGTGCATTTCTGTGTTCTGAGCATCCCGGTGTGATACTTACATTGCAGTAGCTCTGGAGGACTGATGTATTTCCCAGTGAGCATATGTACGAAGGGCTGGCTTCAGAATCTAGAACAGAGGCTCAGCATTTGTCTCTTGCCAACACTTGATACGTGGACAGGCACTAGGCATCGGAGGGCACAAAAGATGATTAGGTCAGGCTGCCTGATCTCCAGCAGCCCTTGAATAAATGTTAGTTCTTCTATCTTCTTTTCTCCACTTAGACCTCTATGAACAGCTTGGCAGGAAAATCTCAGTGTGTGTTGCATGCGTTCCCATGAAATACAAGTTCAAGGCATTGGTCTGTTGTATACTGAGGCCACATAAACAAATTCCTGCATATATACTTACCTATTTAGGTCCGTGTCTCCTGTAATAGACTTTCTTAAGCTCACAGAGATGTTCTAAGCTACCATACACGTCCCAAGTGGTAGGTCACCATCAAACATCTGAGTAGGCAAATGTAATTTATGCCGGCATATATCATGCTTATAAAGGCCAGTGCCATTTCTCCAGGCCCCTGTGAACACTTAGGGCTGACAGTGCCTAAATAAACTGGTTTATTTACTGCAGTAGTTACCTGTTTAAGACTAGCCGTTACGTTAAGTAACACAGAGTGCCCAGGCTAATAAATTTACAGCATGCCTGTTTGTTTTACTGAAGAATTTATTGCAGTAGTAATAACTGTCATGGGGCGAGCCTGGCAAAAAGGCTGGAGCTCCACGGAGGATCCATCACACCATCGACTTCCTGACAGCCACACGGGGGCTTGTGTCACCTACTCAAGCACCTGAGTGATGACCTTGCACGGAGGGCAGGCGGTCTTGGGATCAAGCTTTTGGGGAAAAGCCATCTCTTCCGTTTGACCCAGATCTGTGTGCTGTGGGTATGATGTGCAGAAGCCCCTTGGAGTTGACTTCCACAAATTTGGGGGTGCTTCCTGCCAGCCAGAAGAGGGGAATGCCCAGCTTTCCAACTCTGGTTAACTGGAGGTTGGCCAATGGAAAACCACATGAAATATGCAGAATCTTATACTCCCTGTTCTTATTTCAATTTGGCATTCTGCTTTCAGACCAGCTGGAGGGCCTGAGACTGGAGACCAGATGAAAATAAAGGCATATGACAGCGCCGGGTCATGGCTTAGAGCACAGGCTTTGGCTCAGATAGCTAAATTCTAATCCTGAAACTTTCATCTAAAAGTTGTACAATGGTCGGCAAAACATATTTAAATTCTCTAAGCCATGCATTCCTCTGAGAAACTGGGATAATCAACTACTTTACAAGGTTGGTGTGAGGACCACAGGGCATGCTATTCAAAGTACCCAGGACCTAAGATGAGCCTAATGAAAACTAGCTTCCGTTGGTGTTTTGATTGGCTCTTTGTAAACTCTTGGATCCAGACAAGAGGGAAGACAAGATAGAGGATGTCTGGACTGTGCAGAGCGGGAAGCTGCTTGCATGAGAGGCAACGACTTGTCCTAGGACATGTTGCACAGTCATGGCAAAGATGTGGCAAAAAATCAGGCCCCCCAGGTCCTGATCTAACTCTGAATCATTCATTAATTTCATAAACAATGACTGAGCACCTTCTGTGGATTCAGAAGAGATGGAAGAAGAGGTGAAAGACTTGTCTGTCTGCCCTGCCAGATGGGGGCCTCAGACACCTCTGGATCCCAGATGTCAATCATGAGACCTGGCGGAAAAGCACAAGGCGGAAAAGTGAGATGAAGGAATGACAGTCCCTGCCGCACAGGGTGAACGGTGCTGTGATAAAAGCAAGCAGAGGATTTTGAAAGAGTTCACAGGGGAGTCTATTCATCCTCTGGGGTTGGGAAAGTTTTCTAGAGCAGGAGATAGCCTCTTTGTGTCCTGATGGTCATGAGAAGCTAGCCAGACAAACAGGAATTCCAAACAGAGGACACAGTGTAAGAAAAGGGCCTTTGAAGTAAAAAAAAGACCTGCCTAGTGCTGCAGGAGTGTAGATGGGTGTGGTTAGTGGTGTGGATGAGCTGGGGAGCTGGGTGTAGGGTGGGGATATGACTTGAAGGATCCTCCTTGGCGGGGCTTTCTGCACACTTGCTGTTGTGATCCTAGGATGTGCTGTGAGTCAGGCAGGGGAGGGATTATCTTCTCTATCTTGCAGGAAACTGAGGCTTGCGGGCTGAATGTTTGGTGTGTCTGTAGCACTCATTCATTTGTTCGTTCCACACAGAACCAACTACATAATTTGTGTGGCCCAATGCATAATGAAAACATGAGACCTTTCTCCAAAAATTGTTAAGGCTCTCGAGACAGAAACAGCAGAGCATTAATTCAAATGCAGGGCCCTCTGAACTTGGGGCCATGTGCCACTGCACAGGCCATATGTCCATGAAGCTAGTCCTTGTTCCACAGGTTTTTACTGGGCGTTTACTATATGCCAGTAGTAGTTCTAGGCACTGGGGATACAGCCGCAAACCAGCCAGACATGGTCCTTTGCGTCCTGGAGCCTGGTCGGGGGAAGACACAGTAAAACAAGTAAGGGAATGAATGAATTGGATGCTTTCAGACAATGATAAGTAGTAAAGGGTTTCAGGATGGAATGGAATAGTTAACGAGGAAGGCATTACTGGGGTGGTGAGCTCACGTCTGGGTGAGATGCTGTGGCCATCTAGGGGAAAAGCATTCCAGGCAAAGGCAGAGCAAAGGACCTACAGGGGTAATAAGCTTGGAGCATGAGGACTAAGCGGCAATACTGTTGTGGTTGGAGGGCCTGTGAGGCGTCACGGCCAGGTGTCCCAGGGCCCTGTGGGACACAGAGAGGTTTTCAGGTTTTACCACAAGTGCAATGGGAGGAGGCCCTGGACAGTACTGAGGAGAAATACTGGCAAAAGTAGTTCACCAACCTCTCTCCCAATGGTCTGGAGCTCCAGAGCAGCAGCTCTCTAGCTGGTAGGATGGGTCAATGACGAATGATGTGGGGAGAACTGTTTTTGGCAGCAGAGGCAGATAGAGCACTAGGCGACTGCTCGCATAGCTCTTGTGTAACCGGGGTCCAAAAGCCTTGAGAAAATGGCAATGGCTGACACTGTGGTCAATGGTCTTAGCTTTTCTCACTGGCTCGTCCCTGGTGCAAAGTTTTCTTATAAGGGTAAATAATTGTTCTTTTATTTAAAATCCTGACAATTATGAAAAAGTGCAAGCATTTAAAAGAAGCAAGTAAGTTTTAAAAAATCTTAATTTTAAATCAATCAGAAGCAACAGTTGTCAAGATTTGGTAATCATTATTCTGGTCACCTTTATGTATATAATGGAAAAAATTAAAATACAGCTAGAAAAAGTATGTATTTCTAGAAGAATTATAGTTATGACTTTATAAAAACCAAACGCATTTTTTACTTAATTACAATAGCAACAGAAAAGTAAAGAATGACTTGACTTTTAGATAAATATTTCTTCCTTAAAAATGAAATTAGAGTTAGGGGAAAAACTTGAAGACTTTTTTGGAAGAGTATCTTCAATTTTAAAGAGTATATTGATGAGAAGTTAGCATGTTTACACTTCCTCTCATCACCATTCCTGCCAGCCCCTGATATTTGTTATTTATATTATTAATTTTAAGTTTGAATTTTATCTTTGTTACACCACATTTTTACATTTATGTTTTCTGTAGTCAAAGTCTTTTTACAGCTGCTTTAATCTTATTTCTATATTTGAATGGCTTCAATGACTTCTACTAGTCTTAACAAAGCTTCTCTTTTCTTGAGTTCATTATTTTTATACCAATCATTGTTGACTGGGTGTATAGCCCATAGATTTGAAAGAGTGACTCATGGCTGCTATAATCCTTTCATTGGTGCATCCTTAATGGTATCTGTCTATTATTATCATGGTTGAAGGTTAATGTGGCTTTATATGGAATTTGGGGGTTACACTGTTTCCCTCAGAAATTTGTCTGTTATAGTCAATTCTCTGCTTACACTGAATACTGAGGTTCATTCTGGGTCACTACCTTCTCTGTTTAGATGTCTTCGTGATTTTTTTCTTTGCCCTTGAGGGTCAGTCATTTCCCTGGGATTTAGTTTAATGTTGATCATGTTTAATTTTTTTTCCCTGAGGTTGAATGTATTGTTCAGTCTGTAGGTTTTAGTCTTCATCTAAGAAAAATTTTTTTTAGGTGTCATTGAATAGTTTTATGGTTATGTTCTTCAGAAGTGCCAATTATACATACACTGGCTCTCATTTAGTTCTTTTATATGTACTAACCTCCTATAATCATTCTTGTTGGTTTTCTTTTCCATTTTATTTTGTGTGAGTTCTTCAAGTTTATTCTCCAGATTTTTTTAATCAATTGTGTTTATTTCCTTTGCTTCTAAAATGTCTTTCTTCTTTAATATCATTTTCTTGTTCATTTCTTTCTTTTTCTAGATGAACAGTTCTTTTTATGTCTGATAATCTTTTCCTTGAACTATTATAGATTTATACAGAGAAAAATCCCTGCAAAACTATGTAGAATTATTTTTTTGATCCTTTTTTCTACTAATAAGGGTAATTCTTCCTGCAATATGCATACATATCTTTTGTTTATATCTCTTTTCCTCTCTCTCTCTTTTTGGTATGATTAACATTTTTCACGGATAAAATTTGTCCAGGCTACCTTCAGACTAATGATATGAAGAAAAGTGAGCTGGAACCAACTGAAGCTTCAACTCTGGGCAAATGGAATCTTTCATCCTGCCACACATCTATCATTTCGTTCATCCTAGGGGATGTCTTGCTTTAGTTCTCAACATTTGAGATGGTGCTGTGGCTGACAGCAAGGCCACAGATTCTCTGTGCTGTGATCTTGAATCTGCCCCCTCCTCTCCCTCTTTGAGCCCCATTTGACCTCTGCTTGTATTCATCAACTAATGACAGGGTGATTTCTGGAACTCATGCTTCTTCAGGCAAACCATGCTCTTGGATGGGATCTCTCAAAGGGCACTGACCTCTTCTCCTGTGTTTTAGGTCTAACCCTAGATCCTTAATTAAATAAGTGTTGACAACATTGCTTAAAAAGTTGACATTTTAGGGACAACATCCTCTGCTTGAGTTCAAAGGTACAGTGTCTCTTTGCTCAGCATCCCCCACCACCTAAGTTTAGAATAGGTGGTATTTGGCAGATGGGCTCCATATTTTATGGCTTGAGGTTGTGGTAATTCCTTTCTATCATTTGCAGGTAGTCTTATCTTTTACTCTTACTCCCCCCCTTTTTTTTTTTTTAAAGATTGCTATTTTTGGCAAGGTTTGAGAATTGAGAGTAAGGCAAAAATTCATTTTCTCTCCAGTCTTCAGGGGAAAAATGCTTATGACTCTCAGACTAGGAGATGAAAATTGAGGGTCTTTGTATCTCTGTATTTTATTTGGTGAAACAGAAGGTAGAATTCAGGCTAAAAGCCAAGGTTTTAAAGGGTCGATATTTACAGTGTGGTCCAAGTTTTGTCAAGAGGACCTTGAGCGTGACAACAATAGCATTGACTACCACTGACTGGATGCTGATTCTGGGCCAGGCATTGGCCAGGCGCTTTGTATATTTCAATTAAAAATCCAAACAACAACCTTGTGACGTGAGGCTTGTTAACCCTATTTTACCAAAAAGGAAAAAAGGAACTGAGAGTCTGAAAGATTCAGTAACTGAATGATAAACCACTGAGCTTGTATTCAAAATTACCTGCATTAATTCCATGCTCCCCTCCCTTTTTTACTCTATATGCTGTATGTTGGGTTTAAAAACTCAAAGATAGTAGCAATTACAATGAACCTTCGTAATTCCTTTTTTTCTTATGCTCCTTTCACTGAGTTCCATTTTCAGCGGCTATGTTGATGCCCCTCTGTGGCTCCCGTGACTTCAGGCCCCTTCTGGCCACTCTTCCTCTGGCTCACCAATGATCAGAATCTGTTCATTAACTGGTTCCTAATGGGGATTATTAAGAGGTGCTTGGATAAGAAAGGGGCTCTTTTCTTTGTACATTTACAGCTGTTATTAACTGACTCCAGAATTTGGTCTGTCTTCAGTTGATATGTGCTACACCAGGCTGAACAGAAGCAACTTCAAAACCTTTGCAAACTTGATCTTTGGCCACAGCATCTTTTAACTTCTCCGGGCCTTGCCAAGGAGAGCAGGTGTACTGAGAATGTGTGCCCTGTCTTAATCTTCCCTTTCCCTCATTCCTCACACGCCATCTCCAAACCTCCTCCTTCTCCTCTCGCTATGTCTGGCTTTAACGGAGAGGATAACTCATCACCTGGTCAGGAAAAACAGATGAACCGCCTCCCTGCCCTGTCCCGTGTATTAATCTCCATCCTCGAGTGGGTTCTCCGGCCTCTGCCCACAGTGACCTGTGCGGGTCTGTCAGGTGGTGGCGGTCGTTGCTTGTGGGGTCCTTTAATTTTTTGTATTTGCTTAAAAATAAGAGTGTTTGGGATTTTTAAACTTGTTTTCTTTTGTAAAATGAGACCAGAAGTTGAGTTTCCACATGATCCTCAGAATCGATGCCCAAGGGTGCCTAGTGGCTTCCGTCATGGAAACGGAGACGGTACGACTCTATGGAGAAAAGAGTCTGCTTAAATTCAACATAGCAAGTCGCATCAGGCCATTCTTGAGCGCTTGGTTTCCTCAGCCTCCCACCAGAAATACGTGCTTCTCTATCCTGAAATTGCGTTTCAACTTGGCCCCCCTGGATGTTTTGTGGGTGTCTCCACTCCTGCATTTGCCACTTCATATTGAATGTGTGGTTCCGTCTTCCTAAGGTATTTCTTGAATTTCTATCTTCTCTAAAAAGCTTCTTGTATCCTCAGTATCCAGCTCAGAGACAGGCAAACATTTAATTGTCTTGAATATGTTTACCACAGGGCATCGTGAAAAGCTAATGTTTGTAGGACACTCTTTGAAAACTGTCCTCATCGTTAAAGAGCCATGGGAAAGGGGGTGTCCTGTCTTCCTAGCGACCCCTAAGCTGGGGCTGGGGTTACTCCCTGTAGGACCTGCCCATAGTTCTCAGGGTTCCATCCTAAAAGCAGTCTGTGGGAGACCATGCTCATAACCAGTGGTTACCTGGTATCAAGAGAATGCTTTCGAATATCCAATTACCAAGAAGCCAAATAACATCTCTCGTGGCCGTTAAAGACTGAGCTGCACAGCATTTTCAGTGCAGGACTTCACTGAGGTAGCGTACTCGGTCGTAACATCAGAGGCTGCCGTGCATTTATACCCACATCTTAACACAGACTCCTAGCATACATCCTACCCTGTTCCATCTCCACTGGTTTTACAGAAACATTAAAAAAATAGGATAGTAAAATTCACACCATAGAAAATCATACCATGTGACATTTATAGATGCCATTTATGTCTTTGTTTTAAAGAATGTAAAAAGGTATCAAAACAAGAATTTCAAAACAATCCCAGATTTTCAGCAGACAGGGTGTTCTGACTTGATATCCTCCAAATTCTGTTTTTGGTCAAGTGTGGTCTTCACGGAGTCTTGCTGTATTCTGTAGTGATTGAAAATTTTAATGAGAGAAACAATATGATCTCATTGGTGTTTCGGGAGCCTTTCCTGGACAACTGTGTGGAAAGTCGATTGAAAGGTAAGAGAAAGATGGAAGATTCCCTATGGTGGGAATAGAAGCCAGAATCCTTTCTCTCAAAAATCCTTTATTCTAATCCTAGGAGCCACTGTCCGGAGATTCTAATAGCCATTCTGGGCATTATATCTTCTGGTTTCTCCACTGCTGCACACTGGAGTTAGATGGGAAAAGATTATAGTTTTCAGGGCCTGGAGGGGCACCTAAAGAGCGAATGATCTAACCTTTTCATACAGATGGGGAACCAGGGAAGGGAAGGGCCCCCAAAGCGCCTGTATCAGTGTGACTGTGGAAACCAGCACACACCCTTCCACAGCTAGGCTCCCGGGCCCAAGCGAGATACCCATCCTGTCCTGGCCTGAGTGGGAGACTTCAAAGAGCCATCAGGGACTCTGGGGCTCAGCATCGGGTCCCCTGACTATTTGTTTCAGGCTTTCATCTGGATACCCGTGTTTGTGCCTTGTTCTGGCACCTATTCCCATTCTGAGCTTTGACAGCACAATGTTCCCCAGCTCAAGGGAACCTTTTTTTACAGACCAGACCATATCCGATTCCTCTAGGACTGAGCTCAATCCAACCCTATTATTTAGGATTATTTTCTTGTCAGGGAATGAAACCCAACTGAACTTGGCTTCAATCAATTGAAAGGAGATTTACTGCATCCCATAACTGGGAAGTGCATGGAGCTTGTTTCGGGAATGGTGGCATCTGGAAGCTGCATGACGTCACTCAGGCCTGGTCCCTCTCCCTCTCTGCTCCATGTTGGCTTTATGTTTAGGTGATCTCTCTCTTTAGAGTAGCCCCAGAAACTCAGGAACTTAGTGACCTCATCAGAAAGAAAGTATCCTTTCCCCAGTAAGTCCAGGGCTTTCTCTGCGGGGCCAAAGTGGAGATCACCTTCACTCCTTGGTGTCTGGGAGTAGGTAAGCCAATCCCGCCTGGACATGTGCACTGACAGTGGGAGAATGAATTTTCCTTAAAGGAAACCAGGATGCTTGTTACCAGAAAAAGTGGTCATCTAGTTTGGGTGGGCAAAACTGGCAGCTGTCTATGATGATTCTCCTGCCCCTCTGTAGTCTTGGTTTGACGTCCTGTTCCTGACTCCACTTGGCCTGGAGGCCAGCCCTGACGCCCACCATGACCACTCTCACTTTCAAAGATCAATTGTTCACTTTTGCTGCCTGTAGATTAGACTTCAACACTTTCCCTCTACCATAGATGGTTCACCTGGGCCATTGCCTGCTGTTCTGTCATATCATGATTCTTAACCCGGAGTGGTGGGCAGGATACCCTTCCAGGACACCACTGTCCCATGGCTTAGTCTGGCTCCAGTCCCATTCTTTCCCTATGGACCCCATCCGGGGTCGCTGAATAAGGACATGTCCAGCCGGCATCATATCTCAACAATGCCCTATAGCAAGTTAACAGCTCATGTGGGACTTAGAGCCAGTTCTTGTGACCTTTGCACTATTCCAAGGAGCTGACCGCCTTAGAAGTCAAACAAAGAAATTAACACAAAAAAGCCCCGAGTGTGAACGTGTCAGCCAGGCTACAGTCAGAAGAGAAAGGATCAAAAAGCAGAGTCTAGGTCGCTATTGTTTTTTGTTGTTGTTGTTGACAGGCACCAACATACTGCCACCCTGGGAGCAAATTCTCTGACATGCGGGGGATGCAGTGACTTCAATAACTTGTGCGGGAGAGGGGGGAAACGTCCCTGGGAACTTTCGGCAGCCTTGAGGAAAAAGGATGGTGATGGTGTGTTTCATATCGAACCTGGCATAAATGCGAGTGATGGCGGCGTTTGGAAGACATCAGATGGCACTTCCAGTTTGTCTGCAAAAGCCTAATTACTGACCTGACACCCGTTGCTTCAAATAGGCCTGGGAAGCAGCTAACTGGTGTACGGGAGCATCTGGGAACGCAATTACCCTGTTAGCTCTTTATCCACTTGGAGCCGTGTCATTAGACACTTTTTTTTCCTTGATACTCTTAAAATGTAGAGTTACCAACCAGAGCAATTTAAAATGATATATAGTTATTTTTGACTCCTCTCCTGTCGAGGGAGAACTTCATAAATGATGTCACAATAAGCGGAATGTGAGAGAAACCTCAGAAATGGAATTTGGAAGGGCAGGGACTGCGGGAAGAAGGAACATCGTGGGGGCTCCAGGGTGCTAATGAATTATCGGGGAAGGCGCGTTAATGAGTTCGGAGGAGGGGCTATTGGCAGAGGTTTCCAGGTAATAGTGAAGAGTTATGGAGACAGGAAGCGGAGCTGGAAGCATTCAAAGTGGCCCCCACAGCTCTAGAAAGGAAGGGTAGAAAAATGCAGGGGACAGGTCCCCAAACTCAGTGAAAACTCAGAAAACAAAGGGGATGATGAAGAAAGACAGGAGTCCCGGGGCCCTAAGGAGATGGGCAGGCTGAAGTTGGGGAGCCCATTGGGAGGCTCACAACTCCTTACTTGTCTAGGAATGGGGAGAAATCAATGGAAATGGGGAGAACAGAATCCTTCAAGATGGCTCCCAAATGAATAGGGCGATTGAGAACTGTGGGAAAGCCAGGCTGACCACGATGGCTTCCAGGAAGCGAGATTTGCAACCGTTTCGAGTTGCACTTGGACATATTTTATTCTTTCTACATTTGCCTGAGGACGGATTTAAAATTCAGAGAGGTTTAATTATTTATTTGCCCCAGGCTCACACAGTTCCCAGGTGGTGCAACTCTGATTCCACCCAGGGTTTTCTGAATTTGCTGTGAAAATGTAGATGCCGTTCCTGGCTCAGAGAGCTCCCTGGGTAGCTTGGGGGAGGCACATACGTATATTCCCCGACAACAATGTAATGCGGGAGGGGTTCACGCAGAATCACTGTGCCCAGACTTAACTCCAGCGTCACATCCCACCAGGCTGGAGTTTCCCTTACCAGATGTGTCCAGGCATCAACTAAAATCAGTGATATGAAGTGGTCTTGTAAAGTTCAGGGGTCTCTGGAAAACTGATAAAGTCCTCTAAGCGGTCTTCTGAACAGCCTTGCAAGAACAGGGCTGACCAGTTTATTTTGATGAACTCTTAAACAAGTAAGGCTGGTTGTCCATATCAGGGACCTGTTCAGCATCCCCCCCATGTCGGGGCCTGTGCCGGTGACCTGATGATGGGGATTTTTCTGCCTGGTGAGGGAGTGAAGGTCAAACCTTGATGCTAGCGTCTCTCGTAAGGACATCAGTCATGATGTGTAATTGTTCCTGCCTCCGTACCTGCCTTCTCTTAGGTCATCCATCTCATCACGTAGACGAACGCCTGTCTTAAGCCTCCATCGTGCCTGTGAAAGCTTCCCCAGTTGGACAAAGCTCAGGAGATCAGCCTAGCACTCGGTGTATGCTCTGCACACCTCCACGGAGGAAGCACCCTCACATTTTACTGTTATTTCTCCCTGCCTACTTGTCAAGCAGAGGGGCTTGTCTGTACCAGGAGAGCAGGTAGTTTTGATTTAACACTGAACACCCAGCACCAGCATGACAGCCAGCATCCAATCAATAGATTCAAGAAATGTTTGTTGATTGCATAAATTCATACCTGAGCGTTGGAGTGAGTGGGCTGTTCTTTAAATTTCCTGTCCATAAATGACCCGATTAAAAGCTGCCTTCTCATATATAATAGACTGTGGTCATTTCATGGGCCCCTGAAATCTCAGAATTGATCACATTTCTCTTTTTGTATGGCTTCTAGGAAGCTCGGAGTCCACATTCAGCAAACCGTAGAACCACATGGCTTGCCTTTCCAAGCACTCACCTAAGAAATAGCTTTTTTTCTTCTTACTATAGAATCGTTTTAATTTCTTCCTGTTTATGTTGTTCTGTAGTCATGTCAACACATTTTTTAAAGAAGAGGTGTTATAAGCTCCTTTTTAGGTGATCTGCTCATTAGCATTGTCTGGGTGGCCACAATCCTTAAATGTCTTGGTTGTTCACTGTTGATGCACTTCATGCCCCTACATGATAATCTTCTCTCTCAGGTTCTCCCTGAGGGTCTCTTAGGCAAAATACGGTATTGCACACAAGCACATTCAGATGAAAAATCCTGTATCATTGGTGATAACTTGGAGTGATAGAATCTTAATAAACTTTCTGTGTTTGATTGGCTTGGATAACGAGAGATACATATCACGTGTGATAGCTGCACGACAGAAGATAAGCTGGTCATCATTTTCCGATAAAAATGCCCATCCATCCACAGATTGCGATCAGGGGGCTGCCATGGAGTTCTTGGTCTATTCCAGTTAATTAAATGCTAAATGAAATTCAGAGCTCTGTCTCCTAGAGAGGCAACAATCTGTCGCCATGTGCTGCAGAGGCACAGAAAGGCTCTCAGGAGAGCTAGTAGCTGCTCACGAAATGCATGCTCCTTGGCCGTTCCCCTCCTTTGAGAACTGGTTTGCACCACTACCTGGGGGATGCCTGAGCTCCTTTCTTCCTGATAGCTGTGGGCCACACGTTCTGGGAATTAGGATGTGAACATCTTTGGAAGACTGTTATTCTGCCTACCACGCTCCATATGCACTTTATTGGGAGAAAAGGAAAAATAGATGGGTGAGAAATTATGGAAGACACAATAGAGGGCTTTCTCTCCCCCAGGGCAGAAAGGATATAGGAGCAATTGGATTGAATGTGCTTTCCAGTGGGGAACAGAATGAGTGAAAAATGACTTCTTAAACATGACAGTGTGACATCTGAAACTCTTGAGGGTAAGGCGCATATCCTAAATGTGTTGAGACAGAAAGTGAGTGAGGAGAGAGGAAGAAAAGAGAGAGGAAGAGAGAAAGGAAGAGGGAAAGAGAGAAGAGAGAAAACCAATGGGGCGGGTGGGAGGCTTGAGCAGGGGAAGGACAGAGGAAAGAGGCCCCTGGGTGAGGCGAGGCCATGGGCGGAGGGGCCGAGAGCCACAGAAGAAAGAAGGGACAATGATGGCTTCTTCCCTACCACTCAGATCCCTAGTGCCTACATGACCCAGTATACCAGGTTTCCTAATTTGTTAAATCAGCAGTAACTGGGATCTTAGCTGTTAGCTATTACTAACTCCGCTACGCCAGGAATAATCTGAGGCACCATCAAGTTGCAGAAAATAAGTTGACCAACTTCTGTAAATAAGACTCAGTATCAGCTAATCAACAAGGTGCTTTGGGAGTTTTTCAGTTTCCCTTATTCAAAAAGTCAGCCTAGATTTGTCCCCTGTGAGGGAGTCTCGCGTCACCTCCCCTCTGAGAGTTTACTGATATCAATGCCTGCTGGGGAAGCTTGAAGGTGCTAGAATATTCCAGAAAGAGCCGTATTGCTTGGCACTGTTTAGACAGACAGTGTAGCAAGGGAAAGACAAAGAGCATTCTGCCTAAAGCTTGTGGATGGCATATACTTCAAACACAGGTTCATTGGAGCAGCAGGCACGTTTAGTTCAGTTGAATCTCTGAGTTTTCTGATTTATTCACATTTTCCTTGGCTTTTCCCACCAGACAAATATTTATGGGGTGACCACATGTGCGCATGGGGTTGGTGCGCTGCCATGAAGATTTGAGCGTGACTCCTCCATGCAGGGCAGGCTTGCACCCCTGGGCATCTGCACACACTGGTTCCCTGTGCACCCCTCCTAAGCTGCTTCTGGCCACCCCCAAGGCTCCCCTGAGCTCTCCTCTCCCCAGAAATCTCTGCCTGTTCGCTGGGCCCCAACCCAGCCAGGGCCAACTGTCCTTCTGGGTGTACCACCACCCTGATCATGTCCCCACGGAGGTCTCTGGTCCCACTGCTGCTCTCACATGCTTGTCTAGTCACACATGGCGGGGGTAGATCCTGAGTCCTGACTTGGCTTCTTTTACTTAAGCAATTGATCATTGCAGAAATGGATCTAAGTTCTTCAAAGTCACTGTTGAGGAAAAAAAGTGTCCATTCATCCCGGAATGTTTGTTTCCTCCCATTTTACAGTGAGTACTTGGAGGTACAGAGAGCTAACGATGCAGTCAAAGCCATAAGGCAAGTAAATGACAGCTACACTTTGAACCCATGTCTGCGGCTGCTCATTGACGTCTCTTTCCAGTGTGCCCTGTCTTTGCTCACTGTGCCACGTACCTGCACCTCCCTGATGCTTCTCACACCTGCTCCCCAGGAAGCCCTGGGTTTCTGCCACTGAGGGTTGCCATTGCTTCTCAGAACCCAGGGTTCCAGGTCCATTCCCTCAGCTCCCAGAATATTCTCCAGAGTGTGGAGCTAGAATAACTTGATTTGTGACCGTTGCATCTCAGGGCAAGAGGAAAGCGGAGACCTGAGCCCAGTTCCTTTTAAACCATGAGTGTTGTCGGTAACAAGGCAGAGATCAGCCTGGAGAGCGTGGAGCCTGCCTCAGTCTGTTGAGAGAGATGGGACCTGTGGACACCCTGCTAGTGATCCATCATTCTTCAATTTGGCATTCAGGTCGTTCTATTATCCCTCCTGGATTTATCTTTTCAGTGGCATTTTCCACATGTATCTACTAGCGCTTTATAGTCTGGTCATACTGAATAATTACTGCATTTGCATCTATTCCTCTGCTTTCTTATTTTATAGCTTTGCACTTTGCACACACTAGGCACTCAGTAAGGGTGCACTGATCATGCTGAATAAAACGGAAGCGTCAAATAGCTGAACATTGCGTACTTGTGGGGTTTTCTGATGTTTGGGACTGTTCACATCACTACCGTCCACCCACAGCAAAGGAAATCAAGAGTTGCCCACGTTTGACAGAAATATATCCAAGATTTTAGAATGTAGGATTAGAGTGACACAGGCAGTCCCTCAAGGACAAGAGAACTTCTGCTCACAAAGAGATTACTCTTTATGACATGCTCTGAACCTATTTGTCATAGTCTAATTATAGACAACTCAAGGAGTTGCACTTTCTTGTCTCTCCCTGGGAGATTCTTGGATGAGTAACTTTCAACTCAGGGAATGTTTCGGAATGTGCATCAAAATGTTTGCCCTTTAGAGTGACCTGGATTTTCTCCTTTATCACGTAATGAGTATTTATTTTGTACCCATGAAGGGCAAAGCTTAGCCGGGCACATTGAAACACAGAACTGGAAAGTGTGCCAGTCCCTGATAATCTCAGTGTGGTGGGTGTAATAGATGTCAACCACTCACCTTTTAAAATGCAACACAGATTGTGTGAGTGACCAGCAAGTACATGGGTTCTTTGGATAGTGGCGACCCCAGGAGGAACGCTGAGATACGGCATTAGGCAAAATGAGATCATGTCAGGGTTGGCCTTGGGGAGCTGCAGAAGGCTTCTGTGCTAGCTAGCTCTGGATGGTTTTTGGGGTTCCCTGCAGTGGGCGCATGGACAATGGTACAGAAGTTAGGTGAAGCTATTGCTGAATATGCAGCAAGTGGGAGAGACAGCCTGAGCCAGGGCAGGGGCAGTGGGAGATGGGGAGGGGGCACAGCCTTTAACACATACAGCTGTGCAATCCACAGGGTGTGGGGACACATTTTATGAAAGGTGGTAGAAAGTGAACCATCAAGGCTGCCCATATGACCTCTAGGGCAAGGAAGCGGATGGTGGCAGTGCCGGAACAATGCAATTAAACTGAGCGCAGTAACAGAGCTAACGCTTACTGTGCATGCAAGCTATGCCGTGGGCCAAGTGTTATCTTGGCTGCTCTATATGGATAATATCACTTAATCCTGATGCAAACATGGTGACACAGGACCTGACACAATCCCCGTCTGAAAATGAGGACACTGAGGCATGAGGGGGTTAAGCCACTGCCTAAGAAAGTAGAAGAGCCAGAATTTTCACCCTGATATTCCTGCACGTGTGTTCATACCCTTGCTACTGCCTTGTAGTAAAAATGAACACACCAGCCAGAGGTGCACAACAGGAAAGGTATGCTCCGAGGAATTACTTGGCTAGAAGATTCTTTCCTTCTCAAAAAGATTCAATTCAGGCTTTCCATGACAAACTGCCTTAGTGACCTTAGGATACAATTTGCTAAGCTGTTCCCCTCCCCATATACAAATGCATACACACAAGCTGTTGAGCAGGAGATCTGTGGCATAAATGAAGGCCCATGAATATTAGATGCCACTGTTGCGTTGAATGTGGTAACAACTGCCCTGAATTGGTGCCCAGCCACCTTACCTGACAATAGTGTGTAAGGGATACCCCAAAGTCCAGATCCCTCAGAGATGTTCCAGTTTGCTTTTTACTTCTTGCCCTGATGGGCATTCAGCTGGATGTGCTATTGATTCATCGTCTAATTGTAGACCTGCCATTACATCTTGGACCATTTATTGGACATCCCTACTATACACAAGCCCTTCATATACACTTTTGTACCTTGATTGTCAAACAACCAATGTGTAAGCATTGTAAACCCTACTTTGTAGATGAAGAAACGGGTGCAGGCGTTGGCTCAAGGGTAATGGCTATGAAGGACACAGGCTAACAATACCCATTCCAGTCCTTGTTCTGCAGCCACTGGGTGACACTGTTTCTCTGGCCCTGAGCCTCAGCCGCCTGTCTCAGATCCTTCATTGTACTTGACCCCTGGCTCAATCCACTTCCAGCCACTTAGCATAACTGACCACATCTTACCTATCTCTGGCTTAACAGCTTCTCCAGCCTCCACCCAGGGAACTGTTGGCCCTGAGTTGCCCAACATAGGTCCCCTTGGGGTGGGAACAGGAGAGAGGCTATTTGGTAATTATACCCCTTTACTTTTATATGTTAGTGTCCATGGGATATCTGGGTCTCTTAAATTCCTGATTTCCCATAGATTCGTGGGATTTCAGATGAGTTTCTTGTGCTGTCTTCTGGATAAAGATTTTTATGCAGCCAAAAGGAACTGAGATTAGTAAAGGTGAATTGCTACTGTTATGTTGGGCTAAAAACAAGGCCCCGACTTTTTTCTCATATTCATGAAAAAAAGGAATTTGTCTGATTACAACTTGTTAGATCTGCTGCTTCTCTAGTTCCATTTAGGAAAAAAAATGTGGCTTTATATTCCCACCCACTGATTTCCAACTAAAACAGAACTTAGTTGCCTGCTGGTCCTGCTGGCTTTTTAAATGAAAAACTTATTTTTCTTAAACTACTGGAAAATTATATTTAAAAATCAGCATAATTCCATTGCCTTTTCTTTCCGGATTCCTTGAATAGTACAGGGTTGGTTTCTGGAAAAACTCTATATATTCTCTGATGTACAAAGTTGATTATCAATATACACGTTAACTGATGGTGTGTATTGTTGCTAAGCCACAAAATCCATTCCAACATGCTAATTAATATGATCTGAGTTAAGATATTTTTCCCCCTCTCTAAACTAATTACGACTTCTGGAGGTTGGATTTTTGTAGACTTAAAGAGATGTTATAATATGTGTATTTTATATGTGTTCCAAATTCTTGACCCACGAAATCATGTTATAAAAAAGATACATTTTTGTTTTCATGCACTGAATTTTGGAGTTTTTTGCTACCCAACACTGAGTGACTGGACCAGTGAGTATCCAGCCAGAATCTGCTACACGGCACACTTCACTCCTCCACCCCGTTAACCCAGGTAGAAACAAACAGTGACAGATCACTTCCAAAAGGTCACCTCTATTTGATTTTACTTAGAGAGAGCTCAGACGCTCTGCAGTTCTCCATATCAGTATTTCCTCATGTATGTGAAATCAATTGTATAGGCCATCTAATCTAAGTCTCTCTCCTGGTGTGTGTTCTCCGGGCTTGGGCAGGGCAGGGATAATATCTGGGGGCATTAAAGCAAGTAGAGGAAGCAACTGAACCAGTCTTACGACCAAGATTGGAAACAGAAAGTCAAAGCCACTCCATGGGTAAATCAGCAGATCTGGGAAGGGTGGAGGCAAGAGACGGGGATCCCAGAAGGCAGGGAGCCGGTCGGGGCAGTGGAGTGCAAGAGGGATTAGGGTAAGAGGTTTGGTACTGGGCCCAAGAACTTTCCATAGGTTTATGAAAACCATCCTGCATGTGATGAAACTGGGTAGTATGAAGCCAGACCTGGCTTGCTGAGGAGATGAATGAATGAACAAATGCATGAATAAAAATAAAATACACCTAGTATTTGAACAGGGCTAGGGGGGCGTTGTGCTACGCTTTACCTATATGAGCCTATCTTACTCTCACAACATTCTTATGAGGTTGATACTTCTACTTTTCCCTTTTTACAGATGTAGAAACTGAGGCTTATAGAATGAAGAGTTTCTTCTCCAAGGTTGCACAGGATTGAAGCAAGACAGATGAAGTTTTGAACTCAGCATTTCAAACCATAGCCCACAGACTTTCACATGAGTCTGTACTACCTTCTGGGTGAGACTGAAAATATAGAGGCGAGGCTGATTCATGCAGAAACATTTCCTTCATTGAATCAATGGTATGGTGTCTCATCTGCCATCTGGCTCATAATAATCAACCTGATTCTCCTTTGAGATGCAATGGCATCCGGTACCATTACAGGAATAAGATGGAGCGTCCACCATGCAGCGTGTAAAGGACTCCCCAAATAATACTCATCTACTCTTGGTAAATCCATATTTTTTGTAATTCATTCAGTTATTGGGTAAAAACCCCAGGAGAGGTAACTTTGTGCCAGACAGACATGGTGCTCCAGACACATGCAGACTATGATCCCTCCCTGGGGGGCTCATATACCAGTGGAAGGTTGACCAGGATACACTTCCTTGAAGTGTGAGATGCGTTGCATCCATGGAAAAAGGGAGCGGTGACAAAATGTGCTGGGATGCTGAGGCAAGTGTCACAGAGGACCGGGTCCTTTAAGGAGTGCAGGTGGGTGGGGAGGAGGAGGGAAGGACCAGCAGGTGAGATACGAAGGGGTGCAGAGCAGGGCTTGTTTGGGACACCTGTCTGAGGGTTGGTACCCGGGAATTAGCATCATCCCAATGCTGTGGGAATTGCACTGGTCCCAGTGGCAGGGAGGTCAAAGAGCCAGGATTTTACCTGTCACCCGCCATTCCACCGGCTGTGGCGCTGGTGTGCCTGAGTCTTCAGGGCTGGGAGGGGGCGGCCGCACGGGCGAGGAGCAGGGAGGCATGGCCTGATGGAATTTGAACAGCGTTTGCTTTGAACAATTCTATCTTCATTGTTATCTCATCAAAAACAAACAATTGCAGTCAGCTCTGGAAAGCCAGGTAATAATATGCAATTCTTTGTCCTCTGTAACCTTTTCTATTTTCTCACATGTCCTTAAAAAGACAGATAGAGCTACAGATGATTATCAGGTAAGGAGAGAAAAAGATAAGCAAACACACAGTAATAATACAGTTCTCTGAAATCATCGGCTGTTTCCCTGCCCGGGAGGTGCACTCAAATAAGCCATTATTTAACATCTTACTCTGCGTCTTCATACAAACCTCAGGAAGGCTGGTGGTTCTCTCACGCTGTCCCCCTTGGTTACCTCTGGGAATAGGCTCTGGAAAGCAGAATGTTCCTTTGGCTTCCCTCCTGCTGTTCTTTCTATTTCCCCCACCTCAAATTCCCTCCACAGCGGACATGTGGGAGGGAGCCTGGCCCTCAATGGCTCACAGAAGCTTCAAGCCCATCCTGTATTCTTCTCAAAGCAGACCATCCCTTGGTTCACAGCACACATTCCTCCCTTTGTGTGTCTGTTCAAGGAGAATTTGCCCAGCTTGGCACCTCCCCCCTTCGCACTTTGTTGGGGCCATTTTTGGGGAGTGGGGAGTGGGGATTGGTGTAAGCATTGTAGAAAAGGTCAGGCAGGGTCTGACGCTGGGCAAGCCTGGGTGAGAACTTGAACAACAGGTTGAAACATGGTGGACTCCCCCTGAGCGTGCAGGACTGATGTCTTACACCTGTCTACCTCAGCTGTAGCACAATCGATATAAGGCAGAGGTCTAGACATGAAGGAAACGGTGATAGGCATCTTGGCCTCATCTGTGGGCAGTGAACACGACCTTATACATTGCAGCGTTTAAGTGAAAACCCTTTCTGAAACTAAGCTAATGGCTGTCTCCTGGAACTCGGGCTTGATCTGCCTTCTGACTTCTAGAGGCACTGGAATGGGGTGTGGGCTGCTCTCCGCCCCCTCAGGTGTTTGAGGTCTGCTCTCTGGAATGCCCATGGAAATTCAGAGGTGGGGTGAGAGTCCTTCCTTCATCTGGGACCCCTTCCTGCTTTCTCACGTGGCCAAGACCTGCCTGCTCTTTAACACCTAGCGTAGGAGTGACTTGCAGGCCCTCAGCTGGTTACACTGTAGGATAAAACACAGAACGGCCTGTTCAACTTGAATTATTCTACTTTTTAGCGTAAGTATGTCCCAAATAGTACATGGGAAATACTCATACTAAAAAAAGTATTGTTCTTCAGAAACTCACATTTAACGGAGACCCTCTGGCCACCCTGGTCCAGTGTCCTCCCTCTGGGTGTCCCTAACGCCTGTGCACATCCCTGCCATGCCCCACCTCACCCACTGCCCTGGGAGGGAGGGCCTTCTCCTCTCTGTTCTTTTCCCCTCCAGCCCCACATCAGCAAACCACGCTGGCTCCCAGCCCTCCAGACTGACATGGTGACCCCACCTCTGGTTATTGTCATCTTCCGACAGGCATCCTGGTGGCCATCCTTGCCCATTTATGTCTACCTTTGTAGGGAGAGACTTCTCTAACAGGTAAGTTTGGTGAAGTCACATCTCTGCTCAAATCCTCAGAATAGATTCCAAAGTCCTTCCAGTACCTCTGAGCCCCTTTCTCCATGTGCATCGCTGACCTCAGCACCTGCCGGTCTGCCCCCTCGCCTCACTCACTCTTGTTCTCTGGCATGCTGAGCTCCTACCGCAAGGCTGCTCACTCCCTAGGTGGCCCGTCCTGAGATCTCCCCTGTGCCCTCATGTGGGTCCTCCTGGGTACCCTCTCACTACATTCACATCACCTTCCCCGCCACTCTGTCTGAAATCCTGCTGTGGACCACTGCTCTCTGTCCCCTGTAGCCTGCTCTATTTTCTTAATACTCATTATTGGCATGTGGCGTTATGGACTGTCTTCCCCACCACAGTTTCAGCAAATGCAGGAATCTGAACTACTTTGTGTGCATTCCTATATCCCACTGCTAAGCATAGTGCTTGGCATACAATAGGTAGTTAATAAATACTGGTAGAATGAATGAATAAAAGGAATGAATGGATGTTTATAGGCTTCTCTTTTCTGTAAGTTGGAAGCTCCTGAGGTCCAAGAACCCCCTCCAAGTGTCCAGCTCCTAGCACAAGACCAGAGACATAGTAGGAACTTTCCAAATCCCCAGTGCCTAACACAACGTAAGCACATACATACAATGTAGACCTTAATCTACATTGGCTTGTATGGAACTGTTGAAAATGTCTCTGGCTCTTGCTAATGAAGCAGAGGTCTTGATTAACATGCTTCTGGAAATCTATCGAATGTTATGGGATTTGAGAACATCTATCAGGAAAAAAGAAATAACGAAAAGAAAATCACAGTTTTGGAAAATTTGCTTTGAGTTACTGCAAACATCTTTGATAGATCCTGACTTCCAGCTTTCTCTCCAGGGGTTTGAAAGTTCAGAAGCACTAAATAGTCAGATATATCTGTTGAAGGAAAATCCATATGAACAAAGAAGACAATAAACATCCCCAATTAAGAGTAGAATGGGTGAATAGAGGAACTGGCTCTGGCATGTGATACAGTAAGTAACACTGGGAACAGCAGGACATAAGCCTCTTTCCCTAGGCTTATATAATATGCCACATGCCAATAATGAGTATTAAGAAAACAAAGCAGGTGATGGAGAGTTTGATTCATCTGAATGCTTGCTTACTGGCAACAAGAAAATAAGTGCCCCATGCAGTCCTGTTGTCTACAGGCGTGTGGTCGTACAACAGTTTGCTGCTGGGAGGTCAAGACAGGCCTCAGGAATGGATGCGTGATATTTATTGAGTGCTTCAGCTGTGCTAATTATTAGAGCTGACACTTCGCCCTACCAAGAAAGTCATGACATACGTGTGATGCGGTCTCTGCCCTTGAGGGGTCTATGTTCTAAGGCAGTGCTGTAGGGAGAACTTTCTGCAAAAGAGGTCCTCTGCCTGTGTTCTCTGGTGTGGTAGCTGATAGCCCCATGTGGCTGCTGAGAGGAAACATGGGTAGTGCCACTGAGGAAGTGGGCTTTGAAATTTATTTAATTGTAATTACGTACCTTTGAATTATCACGTATGGCTAGTAGCCTTGGATCGTTTTCAAGTACATGGAACTTAAAAAAAGGTGGTGGTGGGACAGCCTGGCAACATAGATTTGCTTCCAAGAGCCTCCGTGATGGGGAATCTGAAGTCCATCTGTGCTTTCACCTTCTTCCTCGAATAATTTATTCAATCTCTCAGTGCCTCGCTGTTCTTGTCTGTAAATGGGGATGGAGGTAGCGTCTGCCTTGTGGGGTTGTTAAAATAATCATTGGAGCTGCTGTAGGGTCACAGGCCTGGGGACTGCAGGACTGCGCGGGGCACTTCATTTCCTGTGAGGGTGACTGTCACGTTAGGTTTATTGACCTCAGTAAAATGAAAAAATACAAAGAAAATTAAGTGAATTAATATGTATAAGAGCGTGTGAGACAGTGCCTGACAGGTAGTAAGCTCTCTGTGAATGCCCTCTATCATTAGAATAATTATTTATGGAGTGAGAGGCTGAGGGGTAGGCTCTTGGGTTCTACCTCTGTAGGAAGTTAAATACGGGAAATGCAAGCCGGAACGCATACAGAATATTTCGGCTTGTTCACTTACTTACTCATCAAGAATTTTTACTGAAGACCTACCATGTGCCAGCCTTGTCTTAACCTTTTCTCCGAGTCTTTTAATTTCCCATTCACATTTTCCATCTCTTCAGCTCTCTCTGCTGCATTCTCCGGTCTTATATTCCAATTCACAAGCTCACTCTTTGCGTGTGTCCCATGGATGGTTTAAATATTGAGTTTTGGGTCACGATTCTCCTATATTTTACAATGATAGGCCTTCTTGGTTCATATCTATTAATTAGTTTAATATCTGTTAGTAGTTAACATCTGCTTATGTTTTTTTAAAAAAATAGTCTCCTGTCTTGCTTTATGTATACTATTCATTCTTATATCATTTTAGGAACTTTATTGTATTGAAAATCTTTTCCCAATTCCATAATTATTTCCATTTCCTTAGAAAAAAATCCCCCTCCCTTAAGCTGTATTTATGTAACTTGTATGATGTCTGGTTTCCTCACGAGGCTTGAAATCTTAATCTGTAAACTGTTCCTGGGTGAGGAATTTAATGTCCATCCTCCTCCCTCTCTGTGTCATCGTTTTCAGGTGGCTTTCCCCACCTTTCTGGGGTCTCTGCTGTATGAACTCTGCATGCTTCCTGGTTCTCTGCGGCTTCCCACTGAGCCTGATGGTGGGAAGGACCAAGCCCGAAGCATGCATCCCAGACTCTGGGTGGGGTGCCCTGGCTTGATGGAGCATACTGGATTTGGGGCTGTCCTCCTGGCAGCATGGTGGAGTATATTCTATGTAAGCAAAGAAAAGGGAAATAGGTGTTTGCTGGCCCGCAAGGTGGAGTATGCCGGGGCTCAGCAGGTATTTATTACACTCTCCCCTGAGCACTGTTCTTGCAGGTAGCTGGGGCCCTGTGGCTGAGGAAAGGGCAGTAGGATGTAGGCAGAGATATACCCCACTGGGTTTAAACTTCCCCTTGGGATCCTCCCCAATGCAGCCTGCCCACTGGTTGTGATACCTGGGGCCACCTCAGGAGTCATGTGTTGAAGAGGCGGAGCCTCTGACCGACTCGGTCCCCGAAGGCTTGGGAGCGGAGTCTCCCATCATCACGGAAAGTACTCTCAGCATCTGAAAAATAAATTTCTTTGGCTTTGAGTCATGAGACTTGGAGGCTTAGCTGTACAGCAATAAAACTAATACATGCTTCCCTTATCCTTGTGGGCTTATGACTTTAAAAATATTGCTTCACTGTCATCTGAGTGAGTGCATTTCAGGAAGGAACATGTTCAAGCCACCACGTTTAAGCCGCATTTCTGCCCCTTTGCTTCCTCTCAGGGATTCCTTACCACTCTGGTATTCTGAGAGTGCCTCCACTTTATTTTTTGAGTGCATGCGTTTGTTTGTTTGTTTTAAATATAGCTTTACTATCGTTTCTATGGATTGGGTGCATGAAGGGGGGGGATGCTCCGTTTGTGCTTAGATTGTCATCTTCAAACCCGTTTAATGTGCTGCCAGATTCTATTTGCTAATATTTTATTTAGGATTTTTCATCAATATTCATACATGAGATTGGTCTGTAGTTTTATTTTATCCTGTTTATCAGGTTTAAAAATCAATGTTAGGCTGGCTTCACAGGAAGAATTTAGAAGCCTCCCTTCCTTCTTCTTCTCTGTTCCCAAGGAAATAAAAGAACACAGAAAGAATCCATTCCTGAAAGATTAGAAAAAGTTCACCTGTGGAACCACCTCAGCCCAGGGCTTTTTGGAGGAACAGTTTTCAAAAGTCTTCAAATTTTTTCTAAGACACTATTTCCATTCAGAGAGTCTGTTCATTTGGGATCAACTTGTTCATTGATGACTTCTTGGAAAAATTGTCTATTTCATGAAGAATATCGAGTTTATTTTCATAGTATTGAGCAAATTATCCTCTTTCATTTTTTCCACTGTTTTTTTGCTTTTTTCTTTGATTATTAGATTTTTATTTAGGTGTTTGTATTTTCAAAAGTTTTTATCCTAGGTTAGCTTACCTAAGTTTCTTTTTCAAAATTATTTTTTGCTGTGAAACAAGTTCTTGAGTTTGTTTATCCTTTCTACCATTTGCTGTTCTCAGATTCATCCGTTTCTGCTTTTCTCTTGTATTCCTTTTGTTTGCTTCTGCTTCTCTCACACTGCTGGCGTTGGCCTTCTTCATCTTTGGTCAAATGCCTCCTATATTTTTATTCATTGTTCTAAGTAATGTATCATTTTAATAATTATTTAAATTTGTTATGCATGTGGCTTTAACAATGGAATAATGGTTAGCTAGCTACTTAGTGTTTGTATAGTCATACTTTTCCACTAGAAAGATGGTCCACCTTTAAGGAGAATTTATCTTTTAAGAGAGAGTTTGTGTGTACGTGTGTTTTATTTGTTAATTTCCAGATGGGGTAGAATCCTTTCCACTCTGCTATTTTTATTTTTATTATTTTGTGTTTAGAAAATACCTGAGCTGTAGCTATTTGTGAATATTTGGTGAAGTTTTCTTTGTGGCCTATTAATTATTTACTTTTTCAGTAACTATTCAGTGGGACTTTGTAAAGAAGAAATGGTCCCTCTCTCCAAAGATCAGTTTTGGGGTACACTGGGGCAGGTGTCTGCCAGGTGTTCTGGCTGCCAAAACTTTTTAGGACACCTTTGCTATGTTTGGGGTATGTAAAGTCCTCTGAGTCAAGCCCCTCCCAATGGTGGGACTCATAAAATTTGCTCCCCTGACCGATTTTACATCTAAAACTCAGGTGTTTGGCTCAGACTCCACCAAGCAGATCACCCCAGAGATGGTTATGTTTGGAGGCAAGCATCTTGAAAAATGGAAAGAAGGATAGAAGCAGTGTTTAGCACTGAAGACTTTAAGACCAGCAAGTGGAGCAGGGTCAAGTTTCTGGGACAGAAAGGACTTTCCTGCTGGTGGAATTGAAAATGTCCTCAACAGGCCAGTTTATAGTCAGAATTTTGGGTATTTTCCTATAAGCATGTCAATTAGCATGGCTACCCAGACTTGCTCACAATTCCATAAACTGCTTATCATCTTTGAATGAATTCTCTTTTGTGTTTAATCAGCCAGAGATAGCTTCTGTTGTTGCAACTCTGAACCCTGCTATACAAGCATAAAAATAAATTCTGTTATGTCATTATTTATATAATCTATCAAATGTCCACATATTAGTTTTATCTTGTGCTATTGAGGTTGCCTATAACCCAACTTCAACATTTCAGCTTCCTAAACCATTTTTATTTTGAGATAATTGTAGATTTACATCTTTGTTTTAGTTTACTATTTCATTTAAATTATTACCCTCATGGGCTGAAGGAGGTGCATTAAAATGTGCTAACATTGTTCTGTGTGTGTGTTTGTTTTTGGTTTCTTCTTCCATTTACTATATCTTTGTTCATTAATTTTGCTGCTGTTTTCATTGTTGCATAAATATTCAAGACTGCCACATCTCCACTGTGGCTTGTTTACTCATTAAAATGGTCATACATGTCTCCTTGAAATCTGTGTCTTGAATTTATCCTTGCCTGACATTTTAAGGTCAGCATGTACTTTGGACTGTGTGTGTGTATGTGTATATGGTTCTGTTTCCTTCTAATCACTTGGAAGGTTTATTGTGGGTTCACTTTCACCTCTTCCAGTAGTTATGCCCTTAGCTATAAATTTATAGAACATAATAATTTTTATTTCTTTCCACAGTATTTATTGACTCTCCACTCTGAAATGCATACATTCTAGCATTCTTGATTTCCTTCCTCCTGCCCTCCCTCCATCCTCCCCATATCACCTGATTTTGGTTACTTACATGACTATTTTTATTTTGTCAAAATGAATGCCTCACACATTTAATATACATATATGTTTTTTTCATTTATTAGCTTTAAACATTATAGATATTAATTTTTGAACCCTCACCACAAAAAATGATGAGAGGGCTATTCATGAGATAACTTTCCCTTTCTTTCTCCTCTTCTGCTATTTGGTAGCTTCAGTGTCATGGTTATAGAATACATATTCTCTTTGATTGCAATATTTTCCCACAGCTGTGTAGTATTTGTTTTAATTGGTTCATTCGAGTTAATATAACAATCCCTGATTCTTTTACAATAATTTTTTTACTTCCAGATTGGTAACAGAGTAACTTTTAATAGTTCCTTTAAGAAGAGATCATGGAAACTCTTTCCTGAGTTGTTAATATTGAAAAATAACTATTTGTTGTCTTAATATAAAAGAACTTTTGGCTAGGTATAAAATTATTACCTCATGGGGATTTCCCCTGGGGACACTGAAGACATTCTTTAATTAAGCTGTAGCACTAAAAATTTCAGGGAGAAGTCTAAAAGCAGGTTGATATTTTTCCCTTGCAGGTGATTTGACTTTTTTTCAAGCTATAGGATTTCTTTATTTTGGAGGTTTACTAACTCTAATAAAATATGTCTGTTTGCTCACAGACCCTTACTTTGTTTGGGAACTGTTTGCCCTTTCAAAAGGTGAATTAAAATCTTTACCTCAAAAGCATTTTCCTTATCTTACATCTTTGAAAAATTTGTGTGTTCTATTTATTTTGCTCATTAATTCTAGTCACCAATTTTGCATATATTGGATCTCCTTTGTTATCTTTCATAGCCATGATTTTCTGTTCTATAATTTTAAACATTTTGTTATTTTTTTCTATTGTATTCTGCTCAGATTTCTCAGGCCTGTCTTCCACATCCCTGATCCTTATTATGGCAGTGTCTATTTCTTATTTTTCTGCTTCCAAAGTGACGTTTTCTTATTTAATGACTTTATTTTTTCTCTTCTACTTTTTCTTGATCTTTGCCAATTCATTCTTTATTTTTACTTTTTAAATACGTGGGTCTTTATATTTCTGCTTTGATTTGCATAGAGGTTATTATTGCTTTCAATGAGACAGTGTTAGGGCACCTATTACCTTACTGATTATGAAAATTTTTCTGAGGTATGTTCACTGTCTACTTACGCTTTGCCATATTTCTCCCACTCACAATCTAGGATTTTGGTGGTGATCCCTTGTCGGTTCTTGGTTTTCCCTTATCCACAGGGCATTTCTTCTGGATGAGGTATATGTTGCTGGATTATGCAAGAGGGAAAGAGCAGGAGAGGGAGTAGGCTGGAAGACAGGCTGTGGCGAGGGAGTTTTTAGTGTTGACCTGTTGTTCAGGGAGACTCTCAGCTGCACCATCATCTTCTTTTTTTAAGAATCTGTTGAACCTATTTACTTACACTAGTTCAATTGTCCCTTCAAAATATTCTTTCTGGTATCATGGAAGATCGATTTTTTTTTCTTTTTTCTTTTCCTTGTTTTGTGTTTGTTTCAGTATTAGTCTGGGGTCAGAATCATATTGACTGCCTACTGTTAACACTGATATTCTCATCCAGTGTTTTGTTATTCTTGTAACAACTCATATTGTTTCAGTTTTTGTGTTTGAAATAATCTACAGTGGCTGTTAGGGTAAAAAGTTTTATCTGCTTATGTGGTTATTTCTTTGAGGGAAGACTTTTATAAATGAAATTTCAGTAAAGAATATGGATGATTTTAAGGTTCCTGATTTCTGTTTAAAAATTGCTAGTTATAAATTCTTCTTTACATTTCTTCCAACAAGATACCAGAATGCCCTCTCTTTATAATTTCTCTCCTGCAACATTAATTAGTTGCCTTTTAAAAGAAAACTCTTGATCATTTGATAAATATCATAGTTCACTTATTTTATTATTTATTTATTTACTTCTGGGTATGATTATTTCAAAACTAAGTGCTTTTTCCTTTTGTGTGAATGAGTGCTCTATATTCCTCACCCAATTATTTATTGGAATGATTGCATGCTTATCAATTTGCAGAAGTTTTTAATAAGAGGAGTAAAACCTTGCCATATTTGTTATGCCATTTTCTTTGAACTTTAATTCATTTATGGCATATTGTATTTCAGAATTTTAGAATTTTCATGTAGTAAAACCAATTTTTGATTTTTTTGGTGATTTCCTTCTTGTTTTTAATCTTGGAATGCCTTCTTTATTCAGAGACTGATAAATATTCAGTGATTTCTTTTAGATTTCTGAGTTTGACTTAAAAATATTTTATTCTTTATTTGACAGGGCCTTGTATTGTCTATTTGATTTTGTACTCTATATAGTCACTTAACATTATTTTAAGTGTATAACATTATTTATTAAAAACATTTTTGTAACAACTTAATTTCTCTATACACTAATCTGTTAGGGGGATATGTCATAATTTATTTGACCTATTGTTGACTGTTTAGATTGCTTCCGGGATTTTACTATTTCAGAGAACACGGCAATGAAAAAAATCCCTCTCCCAAATAAGTATTTTCTGCATGTTTTTTATTATTTAATTCCTATAAAAATTATGATCCATAGGCTAAAATTATGAATATTTTAAATCTCAATACAGATGACTTTCTAACTGGGTAATTTAGTACCCATTGTGTAATCAGGGAAGTGGTATTGTTTGGAGAATCTCAACAAGGAAAATTCCCTGAGGTGACCAGACATTTAGCCTAGCTTGTTAACTAGTAATCTTGATCTATTACTTCTTCTTCTTCCTTTTTTTTTTTTTTTTAACAATTTCTAGTAGACAAAAACTACTCTCATTTTGGAAACAATTTATTTTCTCATTGTCTGTAGAGGAAAACATTGAGGATGGGGAATGTTTAACACTTCTTTGCAAGTAGACAGAGCCAGAAATTGGGCCAGCCAGGTTGAGGGGCAGGTTTTCTGATATGTAGCCTTGTATCCCTTTCTCATCTCACTGTCCCTTAGTGGTAAGCACAAGCTCACTGACCCAGAGTCCAAAATGGGGGGTGATTTTAAAGCTAAGAGAAACCCAATACCTACTAATATTCAGGAGCCATAGCAGCTGGTAGCCTGTGCAAGAGCCAAAGCAGTTGGAAAATCCTTGAGAGGGGTGCCACCTTTTACTGCCCCGCTAAAGAACTTATGATATTGAAGGAATCTTTGAGCGGTTGCTTCTAAAAATGTTGTGAGGCAAACCCTGAGAATTTGGCCTGTCTTTAATCAAATATTTATGATGCCCTCATTAGTCTCCAGTCCAAGGGTAGCACAGGCCCTCATTTGAATTTCCGAGTGGTAAGGGAGTTTTGAAAGGAAATGTCATATTATATGCACTGTTTATACAGATCAAATATGCATGTGTTGGTTTTTGCAGACGGTGTCAGGGCTGCTGTTATTTACTGGGACGGTGATAATGAGGTGCAGCAGGAGTTCCTGCTGGGGACCTTGGGGAACATCTGGGCTGTCGTGGGACCAAGGAAGCCACTTCATGGCACTCGAGGCTTCCATGGGGCCACAGGGACGTGAGGAGTGTCTCTGTCACTGCATTGCCTGGCAAGATTGACTGGTGTGTGATAATGAGGTGACATTCGCACTCAACCAAGTGATGAGGAGGGGGAAGAATATTCCAGGCAGAGAAAGCTACCTCCACAACAGCCAGGAGGCTACAGAGAGCAAGGGCTTTCATTAATTGAAGCCTCCGTGGGATGGAGGTGCAACTAGAGGCGGATAAGAATGGAAGGTCAAGGCTGGAAGCTGAGAGGCCTTGTCGGCTCTGTTAGGGAATCCGACATTATCCTCAGGGCCATAGGAAGACATTTATGGGTTTTAAGCTATCGGGTGACATCAGTTGGTTTATGCCTTAAAGAAGGTGACTCTGGCTGCAAGGTAGAAAGTGGACTGGTAGGAGACAAGTCAAGAGGCTGTTTCAGAAATCCTAGAGACAAGTGATGGAGGTGTGGAAAAGAGTGGCTGTGCAGAGGCAGAGATGTGGATGGATATATTTGGGCTCCAGAATTGATGCTGTTCAATGGCTCTTTGTATGTTCGGGGTGAGGAAGAAGGAAGCCCTAAGGGGGACTCCTGGGTTTTAGCCTAGGTGACCATATTTGGGGGGACCTCCAGAAAACCAGCAAAGTCAGTTTGCGAGGGAAGATCTGACTTTGAGTTAACTGTTGTCTCCCTCAGCAGAGGTTCTGAGCAGGCAGTTGGATGTACTGATCTGGGAGAAAAATGGGGGCATATATAGGTGAGTGTAGGCTTGAGAGCTGGAAGTTAAGAGTTTCCTTGGCTTTGTCTTATGATTTGTCTTTTCTCTGAGAGGAATCAGTTATTGGATGGGGTTGAGCCCAGGAGCCTCGGAAGGTATAGAAGTGTATTGCAAGAGCTAGCTTTAGGGGATGCAACGTTGAAAGACACTGAGCACCTCTGCCTTCCAGGAACTTGCAGTTTTGTTGAGGAAATAGTTAAAAGTAAGCAGAATATTGCACCAAAGATGAGGAGTGCAGGGAGGGGGTAGGAGAGGAAGAACTCTGGGGGGCCACCCAACACCGACTCATGGAGGGATTCTAGAAAATAGGGAAGGATTCCTAAAAAAATCTAAAACTTCCTTTCAGATTTAAAGGATGAGAAGGTTTTATCCAGGAAGAGTTGGTGTGGTCAGTCCGTGCAGGGGACTGCAGACAGGGGATGTGGAATGGTGTTGTGTCCATATGCCATGGAAACTGGCCACAGCCCCTGACTCAGTGCCTAGGAGTGGATCCCTGATTGACATTTACCGGGAAGGAATCAAGGAGGGAAATGAAGCAAGGGGCGGACCAGGGCGAACGGCGGTGCGGCAGGAGGGGCTGTGAGGGCAAATCGGGCCGGCCCGGCTGACCAAGGCAACGCATTTCGACTTGATATGAGGTCCAGGGGGGATGGTTGACTGGTTGTTTCCAGAACCAGCCATGGCTCTCTTTGTGTGTTCAGTAATGCTGTTTTAACAGAAGGGTTGGAACTCCTTAGACAACTTCGGGAAGGACATAAATGTTTGGATTTTGTTGACCTGTGTTTTCAGGTCTTTGTTTAATGCAAGTTCAGCAAAAATAGGCTTCTGTGAAAGTTGAAAGTCTAAAGCCGCTGACGGGGGGAGGAGGCTGAAGGGCTTACAGGTGTGCAGCGGGGCAGACTCCCTCAGGCACTGCGGACGGCTCCACACCCTCCTTTCTCAGCACCCCCACCCACCCCACTCTCAGGGAGGGCTCTGGAGAGAGAAACACGGCAGAAATGGGAAAACTAAGAGGGTGTGGAGCTGGGCCCCTCCCTGGAGCAGAGAGGGGTCAGAGTTCTCCCACCCTGGCTGTCTGGTTCTTGTCAGGGTACGGGGTGTCTTGGTGGGAGGACTGAATGTGTTATAAAAAATGTTTCTCTTCTCGCCTCTCATGTTTTGTCATCTTCCCTTTTTCCTAACATCCAGAGTGAGGGGTGCAGTGTGGCACTAGGGGTGCCTTTTCTTAGGAAGTCCTCTGAGATTCAAAGAACCTCAGCTTTGGGGGCAGGCAGTCCTGGTTTTTAATCCCAGCTCTGCTTCGTCTTACTAATGTATGACACAGGACGGATTATTTCCAATCTCTGTTGTTGTTTATTAAATGAAGGAAAATCCTTCTCCCATCACAACAAAGCTGCAGTACTTAGCACTGGGAGGCATTTAATGACTGTCATTGTCCTCACCATCCTGGGAAGTATTTTTGAATCTAGGGATCCCAGAAGATTCTAGAAACAGAACCAGGAGGCAGATCTTTCCGAAAGGGAGCAGTTAAGGAGACTGGATGCATTCTGAGCCCGGCTTACCTGTGCGGGAGAGGCGTCGGAAGTGAGGAAGGCGGCCATGGGCAGGAACGGAGGGTACGCACGTGACAGAGGGTGCCTCGGGCCGGCCTCTGAGGGCCCTGTGCATGACGGGGGGTGGGCAGGATGGTGAACGGGCCTCTCTTTTTCCAACAGAAGAACGGAAACTCCTGAAGTACCGCCCCCTACCCCCCGCCCCACCATAGCGTGCCAGGTTGGGTCCTGCCCGGCGGCCCCAGGCGGAGTGTCCCAATTATACAAAAGGAATAAAGGCTGCTGACAGATGAGCGACATCCCAAAGGACACATTTATGACTGACGTAGGGAAGCAGAGCCTATGCCTGGTGATGTGCAGAGGGATGGGATAGCATTGCGTTGGGAGGGCAGGGCCTGTGTCTGCCTGCTTGAGGGAGGGCTGCTCATTGAGGTGGGTTATCTCTCTGGCCATGTGCCGTGGGAAGGGTGTTTTGTACGTGAGTCTCTGTTGGTTTCAGACACCCAGAGTATATTCCATGTGTTACTGTGCGTAATTCGAATAATTCATATGTAACTATGTAGTCATACAAGTGTTATTTTTGCCACTGACACCACTGAATCAAACTGAACTCAGTAAAGACCAGGGCCTTGACTACGGTCTGGATACACGGTGATGAGAATCAACAAGACACAAACAAACAGGGACAGGTCTCATGCCTGGCCTTCGGGTCTCCCACTGTGGCTGGGAGACAGCCATAGGAGTGTCTTCCTAAAATATTTGTTGGATGAAAGTTCACTGTCAAGAGTCAGTCTTCTGAAAGTCCAGAGGGAAAATGACCAACTTGGGTGGGGAAGTCAGGAAGATTTCAGATTAGAAGAGACATTTCAGTTGGATCTTGGAGGAGGAAATCTGGCTTTGTACCTACGTATTCATGACTTTCTTTGGTGTGTAGAGAATTCCTAATTCACTGTAGGAATTTAAAAAATTGGACGTGTGTAGAAAAAATTACCCTTATTCCATTAGACAGGGAATAAAGATATTTAATGTTTTGATATATTAAAAAAAAATTTTCCTCTGCCTTTATCTGAATAGCGACCTACCAATCAATACTACATCTATCAACGTATTTAAGAAATGAAACAGTAATATCAATACAGTTTTGTTTATTAGTTTTCTCGTTATCATTATATCATAAGCATATCCTTATGTTAAATATTTTTAAAGGAACTTCAAGTTTCATTGTATGACCCTATACTTCATTAAATCAGTATTATTTTGTGGGACATTTTTAGGTATTATTTAACCTTTTAATATTATTAATGGAGAAAAAATAAATATATTACAACTTAAATCTTTGAGGGCAGTTTTGCTTATTTCCTTAAAAATGGAGTTTCCAATTGAACTAATCAAATCAATGTGCACAAATATTTTAAGGTTTGGGACATGAGTTGCTACATTGTTTTTCTGAAAAAAGTGCCTCAATGTACAAAATTTTCAGCAGTGAGAGTGCCTATCTGACACCATCTTAGCTCTGTGACCAACATCCAGAAGAGGATTTCACTCTGAGGTTTTACTGTCTTTCATGCTTGTTGCCAGTTCTTCAATAGCCTCATGTAGTTCCCAAGTTTTACTGATTTCCAGGGTGTTTGCATACATATTCAATTAAATTTTTGGAGACAGGTTTGTATCGATACACGTTGTGACCTCTTGTCTAGCTGAGAACAGATGACTTTCTTTTGCATTTCCACATGAGGCCATTGTTCTGCGTCTCATGCTCTTGGGTCGCAAAGTTTGCTCCCAAGCCCTCTGTGACTGTTCCTTCATGACCCTTTATTATTTCATCTCAAAAAGGTAGCATCTACCCTGAGTTTCAACCTTTCTCAAGGGATCTATATTACACTTGCGTACACATAGGACCTATATTTTTTCTTCCTCCTTGTAACTTGTCCATTTTGCTCATATGTGTTTCCTCCTTTTTGGTGCCCCACCCACCTGTCCCTGGGTGGTATCAGCCTTTCTGATTACATGTCCCAGGATCTTTTACAGCTGATAGTCCCCCCCTTCCAGGGATGCTACCTTCTTCGTCATCACCTTTACCTCGGAGAGTTGACATTTTTCTTACTCAGTACCTTCTTTCATCTTCTCCCTAATTATTTAAAATTCTTGTTTCTTTTTTTTTGGTCTGAATTCTGAAGGCCCTGGCTGGGTTTGCTCCTTGCCGCTGATCTGCTTAATTTTTTACGGTGCCAATTCTTCTCTTTGGTGCCTCCTATGTGGATCCGAGGTGTCGTCAGTGCTCATACAAACCTTTGTCACCACATCACGCTCAGCTCCTTTTTTCTTCTCATCTCATTGTCTTTTTCATGTCTTTTAATTTTTTTTAATTTTTAATTTTGGTATCATTAGTGTCATCTCATTGTCTTTTGACTTCGGCTTTGTACCTGCTCACAACTTCCCATGGGCCCCCACTAAAGGTGTCCGATAACGCCAGACAATTTTCCTTTTTAAAATAAAAACGTCAGCACTCAATCATTCTCTGTGCCTTATTTTTTCATGGCGTCTTCTCTCCTGCCGTTCTGCGGTGCTGCTGTTCTTGTAAGAAGCCCTGCGCCCTGTTGGACCTCTAGACCCTTGTTGACCAAAGACAAGATGTGTATACCGTGTCCCAGTATGTGCTCTCTCTCCCATTTGCCAGGTCATGGGCTCTATATGACTTGAACTCCTTGCTGCCATTAAGGATGATTACATGACAGTCAGTACTCTGAGTGCTTTACAGACATGAGCTCATTTTATTCTCCCAACGACCCTGCCAGGTGAGCGTTACCTATTGTAGTACATTTTGCAGATGAGAACCTTGGGGGCTGGGAAAGTGCATAGCTTGGCTGAGGTTGCCCAGCTGGCCAAGGCGGCAGAATCTGGCCTTTAGCCAGCACACCCTGTGGGATGTATCCAGTGGAGTCATGGAAAGAGGTTCTGTGCACCCAAGATGCCCCTTTTTGTAGTTCCAAGGTCAGACCCAGACTCAGTGATCACATAGGAGGTGTGCAAAGCTGCCATTTCCAGGGTGAGCTGTTTCCAGGTTCTTATAGCCTCTTCCTGCCTAATGTGCCTCAGATACAGAGACCACACCTTCCCGGACCTGTCATGCAGCTGTTGGGTGCCCCTCGCTTTTGACCTTCTTGTTTTCTGACTGTGACAGTCTTTCAAAAACTCGAGAATAGTAAGATGAGGAGTAACAGTGGGAGTAGCAGACCTCTTTTGAGTCTGTGATGTGCTCTATACTATGTGAAATGCTTTACCTGTGTTAATCCCATGATTATTCACAAGAACCCAGGGAGAACAGCGACTGCTATTAGTTAATTGTCCCATTTTACAGCTAAAAACAGAGTCGGAGGCTGCTGTCCTGATGTCTCTAGCCCCAGATGCAAGGGCAGCTGATGGAGGAGGAGTTGGGGGGCAGCAGTAAGGTTGCCACTCAAAGCTGGGCCCGCCTCAACATGGGAGACTTGCCTAGCTCCCTGCTTTGGCAAGATCTTGTATTTCTGTCCCAGGGACCCCTGAGGGTGGATGCGGGGGTCTTTCTCCCTGGCCTCAGGTAGGTGGACTGGCTCTCTCTGCAGTGGAGAGGCAAGCGCAGGCCAGGAATGTCCATCTCCAGTCCTGTCCCCCAGGTCACGTCCCCGGGTTTGCTCTGGCCAGATGTTTGCACGGGGCCGATTGCCAAGCCTGTTGTAAGTGAAGATTGGGTGAGCTTTTGTTCTCTATCCTTCTGGGCCACTGATTTCTCTTCCATAAACTGGGATAGTAGGGTGGTGAAGAACAGTAAGTAAAAATTGTGCCAAGCCCTGATCACACAGTCTGGCTCCAAAAGAGCCCTTTGTACCATCAGGGTTCTAAAATGTTGTTACCCTGGGTTCAGAAGGATTGTGATGAGACATTGTGAGGAATCAGGCAGGGGTGCAAAATAGCAGATTCGGGCAGTGTCAGCGCCTCTCCCAGGCCCTGTTTCCTGACTGTCTTGCTTAGAGGGTCCTTGGAACCAATGACTGGCTTTGCCAAGTTCATTTATCTCAGGTTGTGCCTTAGGTAACTCAACTCTCTCTTAGACCTAAGCACTTGGGACATTCTGGGCATACTTTCCAAGGCAGCAGTTCATTCTGTCTGTCATTCACTCATCCATTCAGCAGACCCTTACTGAGCCCTCCCGCGTGCCGGGCCTTATGCTCGGTGCTGCGGTCGTGGAGATTAACAAGGCCCAGCTCCACCATCGCGGTCCAGATGACACAGCCAGCAGGAGGCCACAATCCCTGGGAAGTCAGTGCACTGAGGTGCGTCCTTGATAAAGGGAGTGACAAATTTCAGGTGACTTCCAAGATGGATGACACTGCCTGGCCCACAGAGAAACATCCCCTTGCATCTTTCTTCAAAGCAAATAAAAATGAAAAGCCCAAAGTGCATCTGTCTCTAAATCATAGAAATTACAGTGTTGGCCTCCCTGGCCTCTCGGTTCAAAGGTCTGCCTCAGCTGTGATAAGAGCCCTCTTCCAATACCACTCTCCTCTGGCTTACTGCGGGATTTTCCTCCATGCAGCCTGTGCCCACTGGCGCTTTCCACGGCTGTCTGCATTAGACATGACTCTGGTGTGACAAGCTCTTTCAGAGGGTAGATATTTTTAAAGATTGTCAGGATCCTGCCAGCAGCTCTTATTACTGGGTACTTCTAGGCTTTTCACGGGAACAAAGTTGGGTGCAAATACCTTTCTAACATGCAGTCTGCCCTGACAGAGAGTGTGCTATTATTACTCCAGGAGGTTAACATCCCACTGGGTTTTCAAGTTGATTCATTTCTTCTTTCATGACTTGTATTTATTTTTCAGCACCTGTGAAAAAAACACACTGATATTTCAATACCCACTATCATCGACTGCCTGTTGTGTGCATGCACTTGTGCTCCTCGAAGGCATGCTTTTTCAAAAATAGAAAGTTATTTAGAAGTTTAAAATCGGAAGTGAGTTTATATTAGTCCTCTTGGCATCTGACTTAAACAGGTGTTTGTTTTTCTTTAAAATCTTCATCCTAATCGAGAATTTAGGTTTAAATAGTTCAAAGATGTTATTTTGAATTTAAAGACAAAAAAAAAGAGGCTTGATCCTGTAGATTTGAAAGAAATTCACCCCAAAATAGATCTAGCTGCATCCCAGCTTTGTTTTCTAAGCCTCTGCAGGGTATTTCTATTTGGAAGTCCCACAGACCATGCACACTCAGCATGGGAAAAGAAAAATAAATTTTTCCTCATATGCCAATCCTATTTCTCCACCTGGATCCCCTTCGTCTTCTATTAACAGCCTTGCCTACCCAGTGTCCAGCGTTAGGAGTCCTGGATTCATTTGCAGGCTCTACCCTCTTGTTCCTTGAGTTTCGTCGCCACGCCAACCTGTCAGTTCCTCCTCCCTACGTCTTAGAAGCCCTAGGTTCTTAAGGTGCAGACGCTCTTGCCCCATTCAGAGGTCTAGGGGAGGGTCTGGCAATGCATATGAAACACACTTCCAAAGTTGTTCGAATGCACCCCAGAGTATCCTCTCATGAGCTTGGTCTAAGCACTCCTGTGTCCAGTTTGATTCTCCTAATGATCTACCTGGTGTCCCTGCTCCACACCCCTGATTTTTCCAAGCTTTCTTTGCACTCTTTCCAAGATCTGATCATGTTGTTACTCTCCCGTTATGAAAGTCAGTGGAACTCCATGCCTCTAAGGTAATGTCCAGACAAGTTAGTATAACATCTTTGGATCTCTAAAAGCACTTCCTAGTGTCCTATCCCACCATTTTCTTTCACATGCCCTTTACTTATTGGTATAACATTTTGGTGCTTCCAAGAATGCAGAACTGAGGTCAGGTTGCATGGATGTAAGTGGAGTCTCTAAAATGTGGAGAGGATTGTCTCACTGACTGGAACACATCAAGATTGTTGCATTTGAGGTAGGTATTTTAAGAGATGAGGTCATTTGCAGTTCCTTGGAGATTCATAGAGATAGTGATAGGAATTATAGGGAAGTTGGTGCAAGCAACAGCATTGTCACTGGGGCCCGTTAGTGTGGAGGAAAGTCTTGGAGAAGACAGGAGAGCCGGCCTTCAAATATATGAAGAGGGATCATAAAGGAAGGCTTCTATTCTTAGGGACAGAGCTAGCTCCAGTGGGTAAAGACCAAGGGACACCGTTTTTAGCTTGACATGAAGCTGTCCAGCCAGAGCTCTCCGGCAATGAAGTGGATCTTCTCAGGGTGTCATGAGCCCCTGTCATTGAAGATATGTAAGCAGAAACCAAACAGCCCCTTGGCCAGGTCACTGACGGAGTGGCAGGCACTTAAGCAGTACTGCACTTTGTACAGTTAGCTATTGTTGTTATTCTCATCATTGACTTAACGGTAGTAGAGGCATGTAAACGAGCATGTGATATTTAAGATCTCTGGCACTGGGATTTTGTGAACCTGCACATTGCAAAAGACCGACACAGCAGGTTGCAGTCACGATTTTAGTGCCTGCTGGAATGTCTTGAAACCCCAGCACCGGCGCTGTGTGTCACGCGCCACCCAGAGCCGGCTTGCTCTATTCAGATTGATTTTTTTTTTTCACGACTGGAAATAGCTTTTACATAATCTCCCCAGGTTGTTTCATTCCAAAGATTTATCCCTCACCTGCATTATCTTGTGTGGTTTCCGAGGCTCCAAATTCTGCTTTGAAGCAAAGTAATGAGGCCCATTCAAAGAGAAGCCTGCTTTGCACTGTGGCAGTGATAGACTGGAACTCACCACGCCATTCCCCATGGTTGACGCCATTTACAAAATTACAAACCAGTTCTTAATAAAACCCAAACCTGCCCGTTTCTGACGCATCGCTATCTATGGAGTTTCTTATTTCCTTCCTTCCTTGCATCTACCCATCCCGCCATCGAGCAACGATGTTTATTAAAGTGCAACTAACGTAAGGCAGAGTTATAAAATTGAACCTTACCAAATATTCTTGCTCATCATTCTGGCTTCTAATATTCTTCCGGAAATTATGTCAGGATTATTGAGAAACTGGATGGCAAGCCAATAAACTTTGCACATTTATTTTCATTTTCTTTTTTTCTTTTATGGTTGATTCTGGAACTTAAGAAAGCTCTGGGTTGTTGTTTAAGTCCAGTCCTAAAATTGGGAGATTATTGCCATAGGGATGATATTGGAACTCTCAATGAGCAGAAATACATGCATACACCTACACACACACATATATTAACATACATACATATATTTTTTTCATATTTTGAAAATAGTAAAATAAGCCACATATCTAGAATTCTGTGTATGCCATTGCTCTGTATCTCTCATTTATCTCTCAAGTAGCTGGAATACTTAAACAAGTATACAAATTGAAGTCACGTTTTTATTCTCCATAGCTCAGTTTTCCTCCCTTTTTCCCCCAAAGTAACAATTATCAGACATTTTCTGTGAATCCTTTCAGTCCATGCTTTTAATGTGTTGTTATGTGGGAATCCATAGCAACACATTTTTTTTTACAGTAAATAGCATTGTTTTGTACATTATTTAAAAATATACACACATGAAAGAATAGTGTGATTTTGTCTGTCTTGCATCTTGCTTTTTATAATCAGCAGGATGTTTGCAAGCGCTATTTACGTTTAATCCGTCTTTCCTGATTTGTGATACCCTGTTTTATGAATATTGCATGCTGTTTATCTGCTTTTTCGTTATTTTTAATTTTTAGCGATCACCAGCTGGGCTGGGGTGCAGGCGCTAGAATATGTCTTCTTGCAAACGTGTGGGGGGAACTTCTGTAGGGCAGGTTATAGAATTCTGGGGTTTGGAACTTAAGAGAGAAAAAAGTTAATCGTCATTTTACTGACATGCACCTGCAATTCAATATTTTCTCTCTGAATGTAAGTGTGAACGCTACTAGTATTTAGCAGTGTTGTGGCTTTGACACTAGAAGGAATCAGAGTTTCAGATCACATTACACTTGGTAAAGCCATCTCAAAATATCATTGACGGACAACAGCGCTTCAAAGTTACGATATTTAGTAGAATACTACTAGATGGTTATTTGAATGAGTTAAGAACACACAGATCACAATCTCAAAAATCTTTTTTAAAAGTATTTATAGATGTTTTCAATAGAACTGGTTTCCTTGGCAATCCTTGTATGTATTTATTATATACCTTATAATATATGATTTAGCATAATCATATATATGCATCACAAGACTGTCAATAAGGTCCATGACAAAAAAAAAATTGAGTAAGCCCGCCCTGAAGGTGGGCACTCTAACAAATAATTGCTATGGGCACTTGATGGTCACAATTTCAGCTTTAGTAGAAATTAACAAGTGCTCCAGTAAAAGAGGTTACCATTCCCTCAACGCACCCACCAGCCATACATGCTTCCTTGCCAGAACATGGTATTGGAGGACTTTTTCATATTGCCAGTCTCATGATTGGGAAAGAATGTCTCATTGTTTTAATTTGCATTTCCCTGATTCCTACTGAGATCGAGCTTCTTTGTAAATGTTTATTGGGCAATATCAGTTTCTCTTCAGGGAACTGGGCAATGCCTGTACTAACAAGACACTCCTGAGAGAGTTACAGAGAGCATGGGATTCTGGAAGAATTTTTTTCTCATAAATTACCTTGAAATCCACATTTTCAGCCAATTGTCTTCAATGTGGTGTGTTTGCTCACAAGGATACCCAAAGTTGTTTATTGTGGTGTGGGAAAACATATCAAAACTCCTATCTACGTTTATTTTTATCTAGAAATACAAGAGAAAATTAAGCATGATTAAAACAATATATATATTTGCTGATGTTTACACGTGTGTAATTTATAACATGACATAAAATAAATAGGCTTATAACCCTTATAAACACATATATTCAAAAGGTATGCTTGTTATTTCCAAAACATATTTTGATACCAATGTTTAAGACAATGGGCACAATGATAAAAATTGTCACGTTAAATGATCACCTACTTTGTGTCAGTTGCTTCAGAGGCATTACTCAACTTAATTGTCATGATAACCCTACAGAGTAGACACATTTTTAGTTTGTCAGGAGCCTGAGAATGAAGAATGTTATGTACTTAGCCCAGTCGCTTTCAGTAAATTGTGGAATAAGGAATTACATTTACACTTATTTTTTTCTGAGTCCACAGTTCAGTCCTTTTTATGGTGCCCTGCTCCCCTGTGCTAAAGATTAGTTCCATGAAGGCAGAGTCCATCCAGCCCTTTTTTCCACTCTATTCCAACACCCAGTACAGTGCCTGGCATGCTGTAGGATAGCAGTCTGTTCTTATTTATTGAATAATTAAAGTGAAAGAAAATGGGGAGGGAAGGAAAGAGAGAGAACAAGAGACCACCAGGAATTCACATGCCAGTGTGGGGAATCGACTGGACAGCTGATGAGAAGGATGGTCTGGGGTGTGTCTGTGGTGTGGTGGAAGGATGCAGTGGGAGCATGGGCATGGGCCAGCTGTACTGACATGGGCGGGACTCCCAGACGGGCAGGGTGGGAGGTCTGTTCCCATTACAAAAGCTAACATATTAAATGTTTTTGTACAACAGGAGAGGGAATGGACTAAGAAGACATGAGCTGCTGGGTTAACTGCAGCCCGGGTCATGGGCTCACGTGCCTTCACAGGGAGCTGTGGTCCTTCCAGGAACAAGGATGTGAGTAGCTGCAGCTCTACAGTGGCTCAAAGGGACCTTTGGTCTTTTCCATTACCTTTGGGGCAGGGGTCCTCCATGCATGACGCCCTGTGACACTTCTGGGGGATACAGGACAGAGCATTCTGCTAGACCCTTGTTTCTGGTTTGGAATATGAAGCCTGCATGGGACGGGGCACTGAGAGCACTCTTTGGGCAAGGAGGTATGGAAACAGTTAAGGTTCTTAGCTGGCAAGTATCAGGCTCTCCATGCCTTCTTCTGTGTAGCTTGGGAGGAGGGGTGTGAGGGGACATGATCTCCCGTTACTCGCAGACCTGAACCCCAATAGCCTTCTTGCACAGGAAGCCTGTGAGGCCTTTCTCCCTTTGTAGCAGCAAGTTGAGGTGAAGGAGGGGACAGGCTGTTGACATGACAGGCAGGAGCCATCCCTTGGTCACCAACAAATCTTCAAGCAGACTTCTGCAGTCTGTAAAGGATAGGGAACCCTCCAGCTGCTGAAGACAGCAAGGGGGCGTCAACACTGGAGGATGCAAACGACCAGGAGTTTTGCAAAACAGAGTGAGGACTCAGACCCCAGGATAACAGCACGTTGGGCAGAAGGCATGAGACTCCCCAAGGAGATGGGGCAGGCCTTGCACCACACAAAGATTTTGACTGCATCCCGGCAGATCCCCCCAGGTAAAGGAGCTCCAGGAGGAAGGGCAGGAAGAGCTCCGCTGGAGTCCCCGCCACCTCTTGGTTAGGTCGTGTTGGGTGACCTCCATGGAGGGGACCTGCTGACTGTGCATTCAGACTCTCCTAAACAGTCCTGTGGCTGTGTAAAGTCTCCTCTCAAAGTGCGCTGGAGGTTGTTTGATAGATGCATTTAATTAGACCCAACCTTAAGATGGCAACCATGGATGTTGTGCCCCGATTCAACAGAAGAGGTGGTGGGTTTCTGGAGTAAACTGTGGGCTGTGTTTAGTGGAAAGAGGTGTGTAAAACCTCGTGGTGACTGCCTTTGGTCCTGCGCATGGCTTTGCTCTCCAGGCTGACCTGCATATTGCATTTGGGGTAGGAAATGCCTCTGTGGACTCTGCGTCCTACAGTTTTGGTGGTATCAAATTGACACTCAAGATTTAAGAACTGGGAGCTTCCCTAAACAAGGAAACCAGACTTTGCTAGTAGCAGAAGCTGCCTCAGTTGCAAAACCAGATGACCTTGACTTTGTGGGATCTTGAAAGAGTCACCTGAGCCTGCTTGGTTGTCCACATTAAATCTGGGTGTTTCCCTTCTTTCCTTTAAGACTGAGGACAATGAACACTTGGGTTTTAGTTGGTGGAAGACTGAAGGAGACAGGGCAATTTTATGATGAAGTTTGCCAAAAGGAACTGGTTTCTTGCTCGCTAGAAAAAGCTTTAAAAAATGGGGCTGCTCTCAGGGAGAGTGTTATGGTTAAATAAATAATGCTAACATCCTAGCATGGCAAGAATGCTTGTTTGTTTTCCCATTCGTTCATACTTTTGATTTACTTTTCCCCCGATTTTGGTGCTAATTGGACTGTATTTGCAAAAAACTGTTATGACCTGTTATCCTGTATATTTGGTCTAAGAGGCAATTGAAGGGCTTCAGAGAAAAAAGAAAGTGAGAGCCAGTATGACTTTTTAGTTTTTTTAAATTTTCATAAAACTAGAAGCAAAATAGCTCAGTTCCATTCTAGAGAGGGACTTCAAATAGGGTTCTTTTTTAGGACGTCTAGTGGAAGCAACTTGGTTTTGCTGCTCCTTCTGGCTTTTATTATTATTTTTATTTCCTCCTATATATTTTAAAATGTACCTGAAGACTATGAAGCAGCTGCTATTGACTATTCTGAGACAAATGCTAATATTGTCCATCCACTAGCATCATTCGGAATTAAAAACAAAATTCATTTAGCTTTAAGAATGTGGTCTGGTTGTAAGAAGTTGCATTTGTTTCATGCTTTTACAGCAGCCAGTGTGTGCAAGACAGCAGTTGGAAGGAGTGATTTGTTTCTCTGTGTGGTGTGTTTATTATCACATCTTATTACATTATATTTGGAGATAAAAAAATCACCCACCGAGGGCAGCGGCAGTGACTCTGCTCCCCTTATCCCTCACAGGTGCCCTCGGAAGCACATAGCTAGTTTTAGCTCCTGCTGGGATCAGGCCCGGGCTGATGAGAACTGTCTTTGGAATCTGGATGCAGTGGGGAGGGTCCAGGGGAAGCCCTGCTGCAGAAGGTGTGTCCAGCTAGAATAAGCTGCCTCTCCACCAAGAACACATGTGAAGACATTAATGGAAGAAGGATTTTATGACTTTATAGAGCAAAAGAGCATAGTTGGGGCCTGGTACACATTCATGCTCATTATTCAATCAGTATTCTGAGCTTTTTTTTTTTTTTTTCCCCTCAGTTTCTGGGCAGGATGCTGAGGGCAGAGAAACCAACAAGATCCGGCACTCACTGACTAGGTGGGAGAGAGAGGTCGTGCAAAGACAGCCGGGCAAATCTGTTAGCCCCGAGGGTCAAAGTACGAAGAGGGTGCCTGGGGACTCAAGAGCTGTCTTATCCAGAGTGGGGATACTGGGGGCAAGTCATTCATTCATTCAATATCTGTCTAGTCCCTGGGATTTATCAAGGTCCTAAGGACTCTGAGGTGTTAAAAATAGACATGGCTATTCCATGGGATCAAGTCCAAAATAAACCATGTGATCCATGTCCCATCTCTCTCTCTCTGACATATAGACATACACACACAGACATACACTCATACAATAGTTATGACTTTTATACCCATGCAGTTTTCGATCTAGAAAGGGGAGTGTGTGTGTGTGTGTGTGTGTGTGTGTGCACACATGCGCATATGTGCAGGTGATCAAAAGCTTTTCTGGAGCAGCAATGCCTTGCAAATGGCTGATCAAGTGGCACTGAACTAAGAAGAGACTGGGACAGAACTCTCCTCCAGGATGTGCAGCTGTTTGGCAGGGTCCTGCGTGGTCTGGAGAATCTAAAGTTAAGTGGCTGAAAACAGTGAACAGGGAAATGGAGGTGGAGAGGCCAGCATGCCAGCTCAGGAGCACATGGACAGGGGACCAGGGACGCATCCTCTTGTCGATGGGGTTGGCACTGGAGGCAGGGGTGTCATAGATCTGAGCTGGAATCATCACATACTCTGCTTTGTGTGCTAAACTTCAGCACCCCTCATCCCCTCCTGCAGCCCTGAGTTTTCCTTCAGACATCTCCTTTTTGGTAATTGCGAAGAGTGGTAATAAGGGTGTTTTTTGGTAGTGGGTGGGAATGGGATTGGACCTGGGGTTCCATGACAGGCAGGCATGTCCTTGACTTGGATAGCATCCATGAAAACACGGTCCGGAAAGATGAGCCAGTGGCTTGCCTTTTGCACGTCTGGAAGGTGTGAGGACAGAGGGATAGGGGAGACGGGGTCAGGGGGCATCATGAGGTGCTAGGTCAGCCTCTCCTCTTCCCGCCCAGCCCAAGACCTCCATGGCTTCCTGAGGTTGAGCTGCCTCGTGGTCAGAATGTCAGTGAGCACAACCAGTGCTTCTAGACTTGAGCTGGAAATTAGGGGACCAATGACTCCAACATAAAAGCAGGAGGAAGAGAAAGAAGTGAATGGGAAATGAGGATGAGAAAAATCAAAGGAAAAAAACCCCACAAAAATTAGAAAAACTAGTCAGGTAGATGGTGCCTAATACACAGGTCAGCCACTGCTGTTCGTGTGAGTAGTGAACAGGAGAGTATATGAAGCAAAGGGTCTCGCAACTTGTTTTGATGGCAGGACAATGATTCTATTTACAGCAACTTATAAAAATCGTTGTTTATATTGGCATATTGCTTTGTGGTGGTCAGAGGTGGGCTTGCAAAGCCCATGTCAGAGCAAAAAAAGTGAGGCTCAGGTGCTGAGTGAGCCAGACTCATTGTGCTAGAGGTGGCAGGGTTGGCCGGGGACAATCAAAGGGCACGGCGATGTACAGCGTAAGACTGAGGAGTTATATGTGCCGAAAAGAATGAGATTTCCAAGGAGCGGAGTCATGCAGATTTGAAGGGATGGAATCTTCCAGAAGAAAAAATGGAAACGGCTTGGTGGAACTCAGGCACCCAAAGATCTTAGGTAAGATGATTGCATCTTCCCATTTTCCCAGTTGGGAAATACGTCGCCAGATGACCCCTAAGATCAGTGGGACTTAGGTCATTAGCTGGTTGTTTTCCCATCCTGGCTGTGCTCGGGCATGACCCACGGTGCAGGGATGCGGATGGCTTCCTGGGAGAGGGGGCAAAGAGCTTATGGAAATGGGCTTTCTCTTTCTTCTGCTCACGTACAGCTAATCCTGATTCAACAAGATTTCTTAATTCCTTTTTCGTCGCTCTGCAAACAATTTTTTTGCTCCCAAGTGCAACTGGTTAAAAACTACAGATGTTTGGGTACAACTGTGGACAGGGTTTTGGTGAAAGTCAGATTCATACATATTTGCCTATTTAAACAGGATCCTTAAATCTCCAAGCTGGGGGAAAAAAAAGTTAAATCTTTAAATTCACATGCACAGACTTTTCTGCATAGCTGAGATTTTCTGTAGCTCTGGTTTTTATTTATGAATTTCTGCAGTTTACTTTGGATGGGGGGATTATTTTCCTGTCTGCGGATTCCAGCTGATGGATTCAGGGTGCCTGCTCACTTTCAGATAGGGCCAGAGAGGCTGCAGTGTAAGTTTGTGTCTGTGTTTAAAATGACAACTACAAAATGGGTTTAAACTTGAATATTTCATCAAGCCATTGTGTTTTACAAGAAATTTGTTTTGGAAATGCAGGTTTCTGATTGGGCAGTGTAGATTTTGAGTAACTTGGTGATGCTCAGATTTACTTCTGAATATTAATATCACTTGGGTTGTGCACATTTTGAGATTTCATTCAAACTTATTAGTGAAAGACACTTAAATAGCCATGAAGGGGATAAAGTGAATGCTTTTCTGAACATTTGTATCAGGATATTGGCTTTGCATACAATGACTTTAACTAATACAATCTCAGATAAGAAGAACAGCAACATTCAGAATAGAAGACAACTCTGTTCATCACAAAAGACATTGGATGCAATATTTAATCATTTTTAGGACCACCGAAGTTATGTGTGCTGCATTTTTCTCTCTTCAACAGCTTACAAAATAAATATTTCCTTGATATTAAGATGGAAGCTTCTGGTGTCAGGTTTAGTGAAGATTTAGTCGAAGAAATGGTCAATTCCAATTTTTATCAATACATCCTAATTTGGAAAAAGAAACCCATTAATTTCTGGAAAAAATATCGTGGAGATTATTGAATTGGAGGAAGAGAGACTGGTTCAGACTGGAGCCCTGACACTCCGGATCCTTTCCTTAGGGATCAATTCCCCTTGTATCATCTCTGAACACTTTATAATTCTAGCTGAAGGATGACTTTTATTTGAAAGAGACGGAGAGAAGCTGGCACAAGGGGGAGGAAGAAGACAGTAGGTAGGTATGGGTTGAGTTGGGTGTTGGGTGTCCCAAAAAGACTTATCAAAGTCCTAACCCCTGGTATTTGTGAACATGACCTTATTTGGAATTAGGGTCTTTGAGATGTAGTCAAGTTAAAAAGAGGTCATACTGACTTACAGTGGATTTGAATCCAGTATAATAGGTGTCCTTATAAGAAGAGGCGATTAGGACACAGGCAAACACAGAGGGGAGACAGCCATGTGAGAATGGAGACAAAGATTGAAGTTCTGGTCACCATAGACCAAGGACTGTCTGGCGGAGCCGCCACAGGCTGGAAGAAGCCAGGAAGGATCTTCCCCTAGAGCCTTTGGGAGGGACATGGCCTTGCTAACATCCTGAGTTGGGACTTCTGGCCTTCAGAATTTGAGAATAAATTTCTGTAGTTTAAAGTCACTCCGTTTGAGGCATTTTGTTATGGCAGCCATAGGAAATGAATACAAAAATTAAGAGTATCATGGTTAGAACTCTGGAAACAGAACAACGAGGGTTCAAATTCTTGGACCCTGACAAGTTATATGACTGGATAAGTAAAGATAATGAGAGTATTTACCTCACAGGACTGTGTGCAGGTGAAACAAATGGTCTGTGTAAAGTGTTTACACAGGAATATAACAGTGTGTGCATGTATGTGTATGTGATTACAGCAACATGTACTGATAATTTTGCTTGCCAATTTTAAGAATTACAACCCTGATGGAAAATGAGCTGTACAAGACCTATACAGACTGCTCTGAATCATAGTAAACAACTCCATCATATTTAAATGAGGTGTTAATCTTGCAACTCTGTGACGTTTCCATATCCACCGTGGCAGCTCAGTATAGAGGAAGGAATGCATAGCCGAAAGTCTGAACACCTGGCTTTTAGCCCAATTTTTGCTGCTTTAATAATGGTGTGACCCCGAGAAAATTTCTTGACGTCCCTGAGTCTTGTCTGTCCTTTCAAATGACATTAATAATCAGAATCTCACAGGCCTGTGGCCAAAATCAATGAGACATTGGTTGTGAAAGGCTTATTAAATTGTAGCTTCATAGAAGGTATTGGTCGTTACTGTTGCTAGAACTTAGCATACTGCCCTGCATGGAGTTTACTACATAGAGGGCAATCAGTGTTTATTAAATTGAATTGAATTTGAGCATTCCCTCCATTGAATCATTATGGATTTTCAGGAGCCTGATTTTCTTGGACACAATTCCCCATTAGCTTGGGTAAGAACATAAAGACCTTACTTTGATATGAGGTGGAGGCTTGCAGGTAGACATGCATATTTCTGGTGGGAGGTCCTGAACTGAAGAGTTTCTAACGGCTGCTAGGATGTCTGGAAATGGAAGTGAGATCTCTAAACCTTTCCATTGGATCACACTCTGGATTAGCCCAGAAGGGAATATGGCGGTATGATGGCTGGGGCGGAGGGCGTAGAGTAAATGTTGAAAGCTCATTGTAGCCTGGAGGCTGCCTGCCAGAACTTTCTCAAAGCAGAAAGCGTTTCCTCTTCATTCCCTAGCCTTTCTCCCTCTCCTTTTCCCTCCCAAGCTTCCCCTCTAAGGCCCAGGGATTGAGGCCATTTAGTCTTTGTAAATACTAGTTTCATCATTTTAACCTCCGAGAGATTATGTTTTTTGAGAAAAATAACTGAAGCAGAAATCTTGAAAACTTTAAGGATGATGGACTCGCACTGTTCGCATTGTTCAAGACCAGATCCCCAAGGCAGGGAATCTCTGCGGCAATTTCGAGGGTGTAGGCGGCGGGTGACACCTCTTGTTGGCTCCCGGGCTCTCCATGTCTGCACTGGCCACAGCACGCCCGAGGACTCTGTGGCGGTGGGAGCTGCTGCCCTGTCTGGCTGCGCTCTCAGGACTGTGCAGGGGAGAATGGGTGGCTGACGAGGAGGCAGTGTTCTGACACAGGTGGGGTTCAGAAACTGGCCAGCACCCTACCCACGCCCTGAAATTTTCCAGAATAGCAGTTGACAAATGCACATAAAATATATCGTACCTTCTCACTAGAAGCTGACCTACGTATCATCCTTAAAATTTCTGTTGAGAAAAGCATCTCTTATGTGAGGACCCAAAAAATGAATTAGGGGCTGGACATTTATGTCCAGGAAACTTCTCTGTGTTCTCTTGTGTAGCAATTCCATAGTATAACCCTGGCCTTGACGGTCAGCATTTCATCACTCAGCCCCAGATGACTCTGCTGACCATTTCATCCAAGAGCCTCCACGGAATTATCATCCCCCCTTCCAAATGACCTCGGATCACTCTTTTTCAAGTGTTATTTTAACACATTAATTTCATGTGTATCTAAATGCCATCAGCTATGACACATGGACTTAGAAGTAGGAAAGGTCAAATCTTAGGAAGCCAAGCTCCCAGAAGGCTCGTGAGAAACCCTTTACACTCTATCTTGGTGCTTTTATCAACTTTTGATCTCAGAATCTGCATTATCTATACCTAGACTCCCTGGCACTGACCAATTCCTGGCAATCAGCCTTCAGCCTTGGAACTGTCTTAGTAACTGTTTATGACCGTGGCTTGACCCTTAGCTGACCACAGATTCTGGTTCTCTGGCCTGGCCTCCACTGGATGGCCCTGAGAATGCCTGTCCAGGTCACACCCACATCTGCCTCCTCTACTGGGCTTGGCCAGCCCCTGGGCAGGAACCTCTGGATTCCCAGTTCTTGATCTCTAAAATGGGGTTCATCACATTTCACTGGCCACCCCATTGTGTTCTGGGGAATCACACAGGTTAATGCATAGTGGTGTGAGCCCTCCCTCAAACATGCCCAATTCCTTTCCCTTGAGGTTTTCCTCTGGAATCCTTCTTCCTTGGATCTGTGCACAGTATCCCCTCATATCCCATGGCACCTGCTCCACTGTCACCACCTCAGAGAAGTGCTCTCTCTGGTCCTGGGTCCCCAGTATTCCAAATTACACCAACCGTCCAACTTGCTTATTTTACTTCACTTTTCTCTATAACAGATGACTACCTGGTGTCATGCTATTGACTGATTTGAGTTCTTGCTTATCTTACCTCCATCACCCCTGACGGCCTGCTCACCCCTGTATACCCGACACCCCCAGATCTTCACCTGGAACAGATCTTGAGGATGGCTGGGGGGCTGCATTGGCATTGAGACCATAGGGTCGAATCTCAGCCTGGGAGTGAAGATCGCACAGGCCCAAATCTCCTGAAGCCCCTTTGGAGCTGCCACATCTGGCTGACGGACCGTCGTCCAGTCACCCCTCGCTGCCAGTTTTCCACATGGTGAAACGTGTTGCTGTTTCTTCAAGAGAACATCAGAGGCAGGACGCGACCCACATGTCAGACCCATGTTGCATGAGAAATACCATCTCTAAATACAGGAATCACACCCTCCATGGAGAGATGTTCACACTCCTTGGAACTGGGACCTATTAACCTACGAACCCAAAAGTCACACTTCCCAAGTCATTTTTATATGGGGACATAGTCTCTTAATAACAGAATAATCGACAGGATCCCCACACTATATAAATGATTCCCATTGTCTTGTCTTTCCCCTGTCCCCCAAACCCTGGGTGCTTGTATGATTTTGTACATGATGTTTTTCCACTGTATGGGTTCTTCACAGGTCACCTCCATCCAGGACCTTAGTTTTGCTCGATGGCACAATCTGGTGGGGTGCTCTTGGAAGATGGCCCTCCTTCCTCCAGTGATGCACCTCTGTGCCTCTGTGGGACCCAGCAGGCATCCTTCATTGATATGGGAGCCTCCTGCTTGGGTTCTGCTATGCATCCAAAGTGAGTCACCCATCGTCACTGGCTTACTTAGAGATATTTTTCTGTATTATTTTCTTCCTTCAAATTGCGACCTCTGCTGAAAAGACCCCCAGGCACAGAGTCAATAACATCATTCATTAAAATATTTAAATTAGCTGCAGCAGCAGTAATGACCACAGTGAAACCTTGAAGCCCAAATTGCCTGTAACAGAGACACCTATTTTGCCAAAGGGGCTTGGAACAATCTGGATTTGAGGTGTTGGCAACTGCTAAACTCTTGTCAATAGGAAGTAGCTTAGATTAGCATGAGGACCGACATTTGAAAACTGGGGTCACCATCCTTCAGTATTTCCCAAAGACCACCAATCCTGGGATCTCATAAAATCTGTGCCTTTGGTATCAGAAATACAATGCTCTTAATAAAATTAAAATCTATTCCTTAAAATAAAAGCTATTTTCTCTGAATTCTCTAACTAAACTGTCACAAATGCTACTTTTCTATTTTTAAATACTTTTTTTACAAACAATATAATGTTGCCATACTTCATGAAAGCAAGTAATTGCCAGTGGAGAGAATCTGGGATTAGAGCAAAGACCCTGGACATTTTGGTTGAGAAATAAATCCAGTTTGAAAAATAGGGGCTCTGGAAGGCACTTTGAACATTGGATAATGAGCAGAGTATTTATTGAAGGCTCAATCTGAAGAGGTAGTGTTGCTAAGAACAGTTAATGGCCAAGTCTCTGGGGAAAGAGAGAGCTTGCTGATATCTCACCAGCTACGAGAGTTTGGGCAAATGGCTAGTGGCTCTGACCCTCCTGAGTCTTCCTTTTAGTCGGGGGAGACCATCAGCTGCCTTCGGGGGCCTTTGGCTCTGACTTCCCATGACCCAGTCGCACCCCAGCTTCTGTGTTAGGGTAACACCACCTCCCCCCTTCATGGGCGTGGTGGCTTCTAGATGTTATGAATCCTTGGGTTCTCTCACAATTCCCTTATCTGACCCTTAGGTCCTTGTGAGTCACAGAATCAATTTCCTCAGTTGGACTCCCTCCAGCTGAAGCAACTGGGGTAGTTTCTGTTTTCCTGTCTGGATCCTTCTCCCTTCTTTCTTTCCTCCTAACCTTCCTCCTTTCCTCTCATTACTTCAATTCATTTTGGACCCTAATCAATATGGTGACCTTTTAATGGTTATTGCAAGACCCAGGTCACATCTTATTTCCTAATGGAAGCTTACCTTGAAATCTCCATGCAGAAATCATTGTTCATTCCTGACATGTCCTTTATTCAAAAAAATCTCTATTTTCTTACAAACCCCATGCATTGCAATGGTGGGCTCGTTTGGTGCATCTTCTGACTTCTTCACCAGACTGTGTCTCATTCACCTCTGTGTCATGAACTCCTGCAGCAGAGTGGAAATTAGCTTATTTATGTTGTGTTAATTCAACTAATATTACACCAATGATCACAGCAGGCATTGCATTAAGCAATGAGCATGCTAAAATGCGTCTAACCTCATAAAACCGTCGGAGCACCTCCAGTGTTCAGATTCTCAGACAGAGGGCTCTGGGCAATGCTGCCTCAGACCTGCCTCCACACTCACCAGCTATGCCTCTGAGTGATGCTTTTGATTCTCTTGTTTCCTATGTGGAACAGAATTGGAAGTCAAAAAGTTTCTTTCCTAGGGCTCATCTGGCTGTGTCACAGGCTGACTATCCACCCTGTTCCTTCCTGGGTTAGTCTGATTCCCACATGTGTAAAATAAGGCACTGACTACTGCAGGACCCTTTAATTGGGACCAAGGACCTTCAGGGTGTTCTTAGAGGGTTTCCAGTAGCTTCTGCACTTTGGAAATGATGCACAACATGGGTGTCTATGCACAGGTTCCATTTCTGGGGGATGGTGCCTCTAGGTGTTCCCACATTCATAAAACAGCCCATTTGAGTTCTGCCACTTGGTGCGTCGGGCAGTCCCTGACCACCAATGAGCAGGCCAGGGGTGCCAGGAGTGGCCAGTGAACTGGGGACCCCTGACCACCCGGATAGAAACTCCTCTTCTGTTCTGATGGAACCGAGGGAAGCATTTCAGGTTGCTATAATTCCTTCCCTACCACCCCATTTTAAGAAGCACTGTATAATTCATAAACTATCTGCCTAAATAAATGTTTATCTGAACGCTGGGCAAGGAGCCTGCAGTGTCTCCATGGAAAACGAATCATTTTCTAACCTTTGATGAATTATTATTTATGGGACTCAAACAAGCCAATGAATCCACCCTCCTTTTCCCATCCCCCTCCCACTCCTTTCCCCTTGAGGAAAAATAAAAACCTGCCTCCCACTGTCCATCCAAGCCAGATCCCAGCAAGCGTTCAGGTTGTGGCGGTTTCAGCTCTAGCTGACAAAACCCTTGGAGGAATGGATGCAGGCCAAACCTCTGAGGAAGATGGGCAAGTCTGTGCTGCTTCTCTCTCCACATTGTCAGGCATTCTTCTGAGTGTGGGGCTGCTGACTTTCCTACAAGCAAAATGTCCATACCTGCCATACAGTGTATCCTTAGGACTAGTCAAATATCAAATACCTTAATTTTTTTTTTTTACTCCACCTTCCCTCATTTGGAAAAAATAATCAACATCAAAAAATGTTTCTGATCATGAAACATAAATAACTCAGCTATCTGAGAGCAGAGGAAGGAGTGTTTTAGTTATAAAATACCAGAGAACTATTTCACTCGAGTTTCTCAGGGTACAGACATGGAGAGCCTTAAGGAGCTGGGTTCCTCATTCAGATTTAAGCAGACCTGGAGCAAGCGGTCTGGTGGTTCTATCTTGGGGTCAGACCCAGTTGAGATGCAGGTAGCCATGGCTCAGGGAGTGGCCTGGAGAGAACAGAGGGAGATGGTGTGTTTTCAGGGGTGGATGGAGATGCAGCCCCTGGGAACCCGAGACCTGTGCAGGCAGGGAGGGTTGCATTTCTCATCAGCCTCTGGAAAGGGAGGGAGAACATCATCCGGTCATCGACAAGGCCAGGAGGTGGAGATACACACAGCAGGTTGGGAGGCAGATTGCAAAGCAGGAGGTGGTGGCAGCTTTGCTGAAGGCTGCTCCCCTTTGGGAGTGGAGGCCTGGCTTAGGGCAGGTGCTAGTTCCAGTATTAGGTCATGGTGGGCACAGTCAGGCTCATGGCTTTCTAGGTAACTCTGTCCTTTCCGGACCAAGTCCTTTATCAAATGATGTGGATATGAACCCCACTTTTTATCTCCTCTTCCTCCTCAAACAAAAGTGCTGTGCTGAGAGATGAGCAAGAATAACCACTGAAGCCTTAAGGAGATTATCTGGATCCAAAGTAATGCTTTTTATGACCTTTACAGCCAGGGAGTAGGAAGGAAGTCAGCTGGGTGAACGCCGGCTCTCAATCGCGGTACTCGGCATAGCCCCCAATGGTTGGCGCCCACACGCAGAGGGGCAGCGACGCCCTTCACATCTGCTGACCACACGCCTTCCAAAAAAATCCCGTTCTTCCAATTCTGCAGGCATGCCTCCTCTCCTTTGGCTTCTCCTCTTGAGTCAAGTTGTGGGGAACACCCTACCATCATGCTAAAAAATGTTTGCCGGGTTTCTAATTGGGGAGTAGTGTCACAATTCACTGCTAATGAATTTAGCTTTCTAACAAAACGAGATGTTTTTAATGGGGTGAAGTTATGGTGTGTAATAGTTCAGGTGCTTCAGCATCTTTGACGCCCCTACACGTACTTGGGCATACCTCATATTATGCTCCCCAGCTCTGCTCAAGTACTCCTCTTAGCACTGGCTCTGTAGAGACCTGATTCTCTTTGTCATGGCGAAGAAAGGCAGTTATGTTCTGTAGACATTCCATTTGCTCTCAGTGCCTACAGTATAGCTTGGTTAACCTCACATCCCTAAAAGGGCCTTTATTTGAGGTAATTCAATGGATGAGAGGGTTGGTTATGTTAGGGTCTCCTCCTTCCAGGTGCGTGCTGACAGCCATCAGAGCCAGTCCAGGACCAAGCCGAGAGCATGGGCACAGAAACCCATCGTTCTTCCCTGGACGATGAGCTCTGCTCTCAGCATTTCACTCCTGCTCTTGGCTTTCCAACACCTTGCCTCAAAATACGAGGGGTGGTTGAGTGGTCAGGGAGGAATTCCTGGAGCCAGTAATGACTAATTTTAGCCTTTATGGATGAACAGGGTTTGGAAAGGCAACATGGTCTTCAGCCGAAGGCCCTAGTATAGACGTGACTAGTAACCCCCATCAGCTCTGGAAGGAATAAACAGTTTAAGAAGACTGGGAAGAGTGTTGCCCCCTTCTCCACTTCCCCCTAGAGTAATCTCAGGGTCACCCAGCTGGTTCTACCAGCAACTTGTGAGTGGCTGTCAGGACCACATCAGGATGGTGACAGGAGGGCCAGTTAGTAATCTGGGGCAATAACTACTCTGCCCAGGGCTCTGGGGGGATAGTGAGGGGAGAACCATGGCCAGGGAGAAGAGTTTTAGATGAAGAAGTAGAATATCTGGAGTCTGATGCTGGCTCTGCCATCAGTCTGTGCGTGGGACCTTGCTTGAGCACCTTAATTCTTCTCCTTGATGGAATTAATTTTCTTGGTGGACTTGATTGCCAACTCGGGGATCCCACACTACATAGCACGACCAGCAGAGTCAGGCTGCAGCGATTTCATTCCGTGGACCTCCAGCTCCGTTTCCTTGTCTGCCAGCCTGCCTGGGCCTTGATTGCCTTCTGACACCGTGCTCAAATACACTGATTAAATCGAAGCAAACCAGATGGGACCGAGCACTGACTTGCCTGACATCGCCGAATTCTGGTCTGAACTTCCCTGAGTTGGGGAACCCTTGGGAAGCTGGCCTGTACCACCAGGGTGAGTGGGGATGGGGGCGGCTCTAATCTCAGATCTGACATCCCACCCCTGCTCCTGTGCTGATACCCTCGCTCTCCTGAATCACGAGGCACCCCATGGAATACAAAGGCACAGACTGTCTTGAAAATGACATAAAACCCTCATCCTGACCTGATTTCTCCTTCTAGAATACGGTGCAAATGCAAATGTGCCAGCACCCTTCCCCGTACGTGATGCAAACAATGTTTTGTTTTCCTTTTTTTTTTTTCCCATCTGGAAATTATGCTGCTCTGATTGAGAGGTTTGAGTCCTTTCTGCTTGTAATAATATTATTATTTATAATTTATGTTCTTAATTTTTATAAATAGTGCTCGGTTGCCATGGCAACAGAATCTTCACAAATCATTAAATTAAATAATGAGTAGTCATGATGCTTTGCACTTATGTTCATTTTCTTATTAAAAAAAATAGTTCTCCAAGTTCTTTAAAACATACTAATTAATTGGGCCCCTTGCTGCTCCAGTATTTTCCAAAGGTGGGTGAGGAGGTGAATGCATTTTATCTCCTTGCCGCCTCTCTCCGGGAGTCAGAGAGGATGGGTGGAGGGACCTCAGAGACCAGCCGGTGTGAGGTTTCTCTGAGTGTGGGCTCCAGATTCCTACTCAGGTACTTAGGGTTACTGGGGGGGTTTGCTAACATGAAGCCCATTCTCAAGCCCTCCCTGGACCCCCTGAAATCACATGTCTGGGAGCTGGAATCCAAGGGTATTTGACCAGCTGACCTGGTGGCTGGCTCTCGGGCATGATAAACTCTACTACCTCTTGCCTTAGCCCCAACAGATGGCCTGGCCTGGCTTTAAATACCTCCAGAGCAGGGTTTCTCAGTCTCTGCACTATTGAAATGTGGGGCCAAATGATTCTTTAGGTGAGGCTGTCCTGTGCATTATGGGTTTCGCAACACCTCTACCGTGTCTCCTAGATGCCAGGCACAGCTTTGCCTCCTTCAGGGTGACAAGCTCAAGTGTCTCCAGACATTGCCTAATGTCCTGTGGTAGGTACAACTGCCCCTGAGCGAAGGCCCGCCCTGGACTTGGACAGCTAACTCTCTCTAGACTGGGGAGGCAGAGTCTTCTTGGTTTATCTCATTCCTAATGCTTTTGTATTTTATCAGTTTATTTTTTGACAGTTATGTAAGGAAAGAAGTTCTCCCATGTGTTGAACTAAAACCTGCTCCCCCTCGGGTGGGTATGTGAGTGCCTCTGTTGCCCCCAGAGTACAGGGCGTGACATGATCACTCCCTTCATCCCTTCTGATTGGAAAGCAGTGATCTTGGGCCCTTTGAATCAGGTCTTCCTTAGGCTGAACTCCCATGTTTCTCTCAAGTGCCCCTCCTCTGACTTGAGTCTGGATTCTGTTTCTTATGATTTTGATAGCAACTGATGGAGACTTAGACTAAATTTCTGACTGCTCATTCAGGTCAGATCTATTTTCCCCCCAGTATCCCTCTTGAGGGCAGTGTCCAGATATGGACACAGCAGTTCAACATCTACCACGCCTGGTGCTGGAATTATGGAGATGAACCTGCTGGAAGGGACTTAAAACTCTCCTAACTCATAGTTGACATGTTTCTGTAAGTGGCTCACTGTCTAAAGGGGGAGGAAGGGAGACGAGTCGAAATGATTTCAATGCATTATGTGGCAGAGTGATACAAAGTAACATTTTAGCAGAAATGAAAGCTGGAGGAAAAGCATCAGTTGTGCCTGCGTGTGGGGGGCACCTCTCAGGAGGAGAGGTGGCATTTAGCTGGCTCTGGAAGGGGACAACCCATAAGAGCCCCGAGGGCCCAGATGGCAAGCAAGCAGGGGCTTGTGTGAGATGGCGTGGACCCTGGTCTTCACCCCCAAACCGCAGAGTCCCGAAAGGAGTCGCTGGAGTGGTACTGCCCCTGGGGCATTTAGAGGACGTGGCTGGTGCTTTCCCAGACCAGAGTCTCAGCTCTTCACAGGGCCGACCTGCGGCAGAGAGAGCAAACGTCAGTTGTGTGAAAATTTGAAGTTTCTTCCTCTCCAGACCGAGGCTTGTCTTTTTCTAGAGAGGCCACCTGTTGATAGGAAACACTCTGACCCTTGGAACTGTTAGGAAGACTTTGTTTAGCAAATGGCTGCGTCAAAAACTAGCCCCGATACCTGCCACACTTTCTCTGAGGGTCATGTCTGTCCTGAGAGACGGAAGAAATAATACCTGTGTTAGGGGCTGACTGGCATCCCCCAAAACTTACATATTGAAGTCCTAACCTCCAGTAGCTCAGAAGGTGACATTATTTGGAAATAGGGTCATTGCAGATGTAGTTAGTTAAGATGAGGTGATGCTGAAGGATGTGAGCCTCTAATCCAATATGACCGGTGTCCTCACAAAGAGGGGAAATTGGGACACAGAGAAGCACAAAGGGGGATGGCATGGGAGGATGGAGGCAGAGATCAGGGTAATGGGGCCATGAGCTGGTGACCCCAGAGACTCGGCAACCACCAGAGGCTGGCGGGTGGGGGTGGCGGGGTGGGGCACGGGGGCTGACTCTCGCTCCCCGGTCCTCAGAACTGTGTGGAACTAGGATGGGATAATAGGAGTGCCGGGAGGCCTGGACGTGAGACAAAGCGTCCAGCTGAGAAAGGAAGATGGTCCTGGTGGGGAAAGCCTGAGAGTCCCCCTCGGGAAGGTGGGGGTGGGGGGCCTGCCAACAATGAGCCATAGCAGTAAGTCAGCCAAAAGGCTGCAAAGGGCCCTGGTCCAAGGTAGTCCCTTGTACGGAGCGGAGCTTACGCCTGCATCTAAATGAAGTTAGCAGCAGGACTGGAGTCAGATTAAGAATAGCTCCCATCCTTAAATGCCTACCAGGTGTTGGAGGATGTTTTGTGCAAATGTGTGCCATTTCCCAATCTCGTCACAGTCCTTGAGGTCAAGGGCACTCTCTGCATCTGACAGAGAGGTGTGCTGAAGTTCCTTGAGAAGTCAGGCCTACAGGCCCACCTGGGGCCGTGAAGGGGCGCAGGTTGTTTGTGTTTGGGTCCCCAGCGCCTTGCACGGGGCCTGGGACTAGAGAGAGGTTTGGCTAATGTTTGTTGAATGTGGGATGTACTTGGATTCAAACCTTAGATCTTCCACCCAGAGCCCACCTCCTTTATTTCTCCTTTACCACCCTACATCACAAATGGTTTATGTAACAGGACAGTGAGGGACATGAGCTGGGGACATGCTGTCCAGACCCTCAGCTGCCCCATCTGCAAATTAGGAGTAACAAAATGCATTCCAAAGGCTCTTTCCTTTCGACTAAATGAGCTATTTTAAGTGAACAGGCTTTGCACACTGTAAATTGCCATATAAACATGAGGAAATGAAATGACAAGGAAACCGTCCACCTAGACTTTGTCTGCACCCAGGCACGCTTATTTTGAACACAACCTTCCACCACTAATGCATCAATTTACTCCCAGAAAATCCACACTGTGTCCCTGAGCAGCTTTACCCAGAGTCAGCCACTCAATTAATAAGTCCCCATTACCCTGCGAAAAACCCCAAACAAACAAAAAGCCATTTTCTAGTACCTAAACAATGGGATTTTTGACTTAAAACAATGCCAGACTAATTAACTAATTAGACAAAATAAATAATTATCCAGTGTGTCAGCAAGAGAAAGGGAGATGAGTTAAAAGGTTACTCAGATGCATGGTTTCCTCTGGAAAGGGAGCAAGCCTGTTTCACCAGGAACTGGAGAGAGTTTTATTTGGGTTTCAGTCAGAGACCTGTCCCAGGCTGCTTGATAATTACACACATCTCCCAGTAATGGCAGAGCCTGTGCGTGGTGATCAGGGTCGTCTCTCTCCCCGGCTCCTACTCCTCTGCATTATGCAAGTCTCTTTCTCAATTCTTCTCCCGAGCAAACTTACCAGAGCTGTAACATCTACAGAGTGGGAAAGGATGGTGCTATTTATCCAATGAGCCACATGCATGCAGATGTATTTTGGCCCCCTGCTTTGTAATCCTCAAGCAAATTGCTTTTACATCACTGCGACTCTGAGGCCCCAGGAATGCGATCTGGGATAAAGGTCAAAAAGCCTTCGATCCCGTATTTCTGTAAGACCAGAATCTATGCAAGCTATCTAGATTAGTAATTTTAGAAAGGGGTGGCAATGGGGGAAGCGTGCACCAATCCATGTGGGGTAGATATCACACAGCAGCTGGTGACGCTTTCTGGCACCTTTGACGTATGGGTTCTGGGCAGAGTTGATATGTTGTTGCACCCAGTGGATGCTGTCCTTATCTTTGGGGGAGGGGATGTGATGATCCTAGCCAATAAAAGAAAATATTAAAGATCTCCAAATGAAGGGAACAATTTCCCCCCGACCGCCCCACCAAAAATTAAGGTTCCAAATCTCAAACGGATCTTGGGTGAGTCTATGAATTTCCAGCCAAACGAATTCACTTGGTCATAAAAGGGCTACTTCTTGCTTGAATCCTGAAGAATGAATCCCTCGTTCCTCACGCTTACGCTATCCTCTCTCTTTCCTCTTTCTATCAAGAGCTGTGGAATACTTGTCACTTGGCCGATCCCATGTGGGTTCTGAGAATTCACAAGTAATAACCCCATCCTTTTTCTTCTGAAACTTTATATTCTTGCCAGGGAGGCAAACTTTATCTCGGTTATGCAATTAGTTATTTAATTAAAATGGTGAGACATGCTGTCAAGGACAAGTCAGAGACTTTGGTAGTGTATCGGACAGAGAGCCTGCCTGGTAGGGAGGTAGAGGAAGCGGCCTCTGAACTGAAATCTAAACAAGTCAGGAGTGTAAGCAAGGATCCGCTCGTGCAGAGAGTAGGAGGCTGTGATTTTTATCTGAAGACCGATAGGGAGCCGTTGAGATACGTCAAGCAGAGCAAGGTTATGATCAGACTTCAACCATCATGCTGGCTGCAGGGAGAAGAATGCATCAGAAGTGGTCAAGGTCTGATGAGTGAAGGCTAGATTGAAGCTTATGAGGTTCCAGCTGAGAGAGAGGTGAACCCGGGCTGCTGAGGTGGGAGTGGCAAAGGAGAGAAGCAGAGAGAGGTCAGAGATGTTCCAGCAGAAGTCCTCAGGGTTTGGTGGTTGATTAGTGGGGTGGGGTGAGAGGCAGAGAGTTGTAAATTTACCTCCTAGGGTTTAGCTTCTGCAGCTGGATGAATGGCAGCACCTTCGCCCAGATGGTTGGTGCTGGTCGTCACACAACTGCTCAGAGAGGCAGCCTTAATATGCTCCACTCTGGAAGGCAATTCAACCATGTGTCCTCTGTCCAAGTGGGGACATATCACATAGGGATGGGGGCCCCTCATGCCCATCAAGGGCAAGGCTGATGCAGTCTGTCAATGCTGGGGCAGAAAACTCAGTGCTAAGAACAATGATGGGACTGGAGGCTGGAGACCAGAAGTGCAGGGAGCCCAGGTGGGCTGCAGGAGCACTTCAAGCTTGGGTAGCTATGGAGGGAGCCGGTTACCCCAGCACGGCTGTGTGTAGAGACGGGCTGTGTGGCCAGACCTGAGCATGGGCTCTGAAGAGAGACGAAGCTGGGCTTGTCTGCCTGGGCATGGGTCTCAGCCTCCTGATGCTTTAGCCCGTAGGATGAAGGTCATTAGAGCATCTACCTTGAAATGCATACTGGATGAGGTGTTGGGACAAATGTGGCACACATGACTGGTGGCCAGTAACCTGCCACTGTAGTTATTATTTCCATGCAGAGAGTATATACCAAGCTCAGTACTCGAGTAGGGCAGAAGGAATGGTCCAAGTTCAAGTGGTCCTGGGAGAAAGGGCGAGCAGACCACTCTCAGCCAGGAGCAGTGGTGGGAGCCTGGGCCTTGCCCCTCCTGACACGTTTGCTTTCTGAAACACTTAGATTTCTGAGTTCAGTGACAAACACCAAGTCTGCATAATTCTACGAAGCCAAGGGCCAGCATCTTACTACACGGAGCAGCAACCGTTAAACTGTCCCACGGTTCTGAACGTGCAACAATAATCTAACGCTGGCTGCAGTCGCAGCCCGCAGCCCCTGGTTGGGTCTGGCTTGCATATGTGTTTTGTTTGGCCCACACACTGTTGCATTAAAAAAAAAATAGCAATAAACATTTAAAACTTGGATTTGCCACACTGAAAATCAGAATTTCTGGGTTCTACTGAAAGAAACTGGACATTTTTTTTTTAAACAAGAAAATGTTTTAATTGTAAAACTAACTCAAGGGAGGGGTGGGCAAGGCTGTGCTGAGGGGTTAGGATCCTGATTCTTCAAGCAGTGGTTCTGTCCCTGGTGCCCAGGTGGGGGCAGAGGCTAGAGTGTTATAAAATGACAGTATAAATAGACATCTAGGAAAAAGGCGGTTGTCCGGGTACAGTAGCAGTGGTCATTTTCTGCAGAGGCTGGGGGTGGGCGGAAACCCTAAACCCCTGTCTCTCCATCCAGCGACAGAAAGGGGGTACAGAGCTAAGGGAAAAGGCCATTCTTCAGACATTCATGATTGAGCCCTGTAACGGCTCAGGGTTCACACCCCAGCATGGCCGCGGTCCCTGGGATCCATCTTAGGCTTCTCTTTTAAGAAAGACACCCGATATGAATAAGGGCTGATAAATTAGAGCTATGCTCATTCAGTATTCTAAGAAATTTTAAAATAATTAAGAGAGACACCTGCTTTCCAGACCCCTAGAGGGATATCTGATGGTTTTCTGTATGTTTTCACCCCAGCCTCTCCCGACTTGTTGAACCTTGTGGACTTTAATATCTTTGAATTCATTGAAAACAATGGTTTACTGTGTTCCAACCGGGAACGCTACTTTTCTTTAAACTGAATGAAGTGGTCTGCCGTTAACATTGATCACCGGCAGTCTTTTTAAGATCAACACAGCCACGCACAAGGGCTCACGCATGCTTACATTAAGCAAAGCTAATTGTTGGGAGTTTTCCTGACGTTTTCTCTAAAAATTGCTCCCTACAGTCTTAAGCTTGTCTGTACTAGACTCAGGTGTCAGTGTCAGATTGAGCTCACATTTCTGTCTTTGGTTTTTCCACTGAAGGCATCTATATTTCACAGCTCTTCTCCAGGTGTTTTGCCACCTGAACGCTTCTGAGATGCACTTGGCCAAGAGTTCTGGTTCAAAAGCATCAAAACTCTTCTAGGCCCGGAGGGAAATGTCTTCTGGTAATTCCTCTTCTCAGTCTCCTCTTGATGAACTCCTGAGATGGGAAAGAGGCAAAGAACAGGCCTTTTTGATTCAAACAAAACAAAAGAAAAAAGGCCATAAAACAGCAGACAGGGAAAGGTATTTGCCCCAGTAGCAAAATCAACTACTTGCAGAATTTCATTTACCTGAGGACGTGTTTTCTCAAATATTCTGTAGTGATTATCTGGCAAAATCTCAAGACATTTTTTAACACAAGTTGTCTTTGGTCAATAAATACCAGAACTGAAATGTCCTGGGGGTGGAGATTTATGATCTAAGCACAACAAACACACCCATAAATCAGGCTGAGAAAGCGTTCAGGTAGCCGACTTGGCATTTCACAGCTCTTAGCAGAGGCCATGGGTGAGCATGTGGGGTCCTGGCAGGGCTGGCCTCTCATCAGCGTGTGGGAGGAAGGCACCAGCTATCGAAGGCCCCACAAAGGAACAGCCACAAAGGAGCAAACACTTTTGACTTTGGGTAGGTAAATTTTTCTATCTCTGATCTACATTCACTGGGAATTTGCCCTTTTTCATTGCTCACAAATCTTCCCAAAGAGAGGCATGTGTTGAAGAAGTTGGAAACAGGGTTTGCACCCCAGCTTGACTTCACGACTGTGTGAACTTGGACGTCTCTTAAATGATCTGGTGTTTAGCATTCTTAACTGAAAACTGAGCATAGTAATGCCCACCATAAGGGGCTATTGTTAGGATTAAATGTAGCTAACATATATGAAATGCTTAGCACAGGACTTGCCAATGGAAAACATTTGATACAGTTTCATGTTTATAGTTATTATGTGTAAGGCGCATGGCACAGTTTAGGTCTTGTGTAAACTACCCTTAGTCCTCCCAAAGGTGCTAATGTAAGGGCAGATGTAGGTGATGCTGCAAAATAAATAAGAGCTTTGTCCAGATGCAATACCAAACTGAAGCTCTGTGTAGTTTATCTTGATACGGAGTCCAGGTCTGATAACTGGGTTTCTCTTGGTCCCCAGATCAGTCTCATCTTGAATTTCAGTTTCTTTATTGTTTCCATCCACTACTCAGCACAAGGCTCTCCCAAGCTCACTCTTCCAGCTCTGACATTTTAAGTGTAGGAGGTTCTCTACCCTCATCTATGTCCGTTCCTCCCTCCCCTTCCTTCCCCTCCTTTCCCCTCTCCTGCTTTCCCTCAGCCGTTCCCCCCTGCCTGCCTTTGTATCAGTTAACATTCCCTAATGACCCTAAATGCTCCCTGGCCTCAGCTACCACTTATATATGCCTATGGCCCAAGGGATGTGCGTCTCCCCCAGCCCTCTCTCCTGGATTCCAGGTCTCCATGTCTACATAGACTCTCCATCTGATGCTTCCACTAAGGCGTCTCAGATGCATCATTTCCCATTTCAATGTCTCTTGATCCTTCTTCACTGTTTTTACGATTCCTTCTAGCTTCAAACAAGTGCTGGGCTGGGCACAGGGTGCCGAGGAGGCAGCGGTGGGAGTCAGACAAAGTCCCGAGCTTGCGCAGCTCACACCTGGTCAGCCTCCAGAGCCCCTTATCTGGTGTCACTAACAACATGATGGTTACTTAGGTCCAACATCTGGGAGTCCACTAGGACACCTTCTTCTCCCTGCATGCTAACATCCACCACATGCTATGGATTCACTTCCTAAATACCTTTCTTGTCTGCTTCTATTGCTATGGCCTCCATCCTATTTCAAACCACTCTCATCTGTCACCCAGATGCCTCAGGAAATAGCCCTTCCCTGGAGCCCTGCATTTCCCCCAGCCGTCTCCCACAGAGCAGCGAGAGTAGCTTTAAGCACACAATACCGTCCATGTGATTCACCAGCTTAAAACTCTTCTGTGGCTCCCATGGATTTTAGCACAAAACCCAATGTCTTTATATAGCTTACAAGGTCCTGCCCACTCAGTCTCCTGCCCACACCCCAGCCACGTTTCCAGCATCTCTATTCCTCTCTTCCTACTAGACTTATTGAAATTACTTGAGGTTCTATGAGCAACCTGACCCCCAGCCTTCTCTCCAATTATTTATCTGTTGTGTTCTCAATTCCCCTGCTCAGGTTCAGCTGCAATGTGACTTTCTCGCGGACCCGTCCTTGATGGCTGCCTGCCCTCGGTCTACCCTCCGGTACCATCCTAGGACCTTCTTTCTAAGCTGTTGGGCACTTGTGATAGTTTATTAGTTCCAGCATATGATGGAGCCCTGGACGGCTGCTTGGCCCAGATCACTTGGGGAGCAGATGTTAGAAAAAATGCAAATTCCTGGATGTCCTCAGAGTTAATCATAATTCCTGGGAAATAGGTGCTGTAAATTTATAATTTTAACAAGCCCCATTAATGATTCATAAGCACAGCAAAGTTGAAGTACTGTTGCCATGAGCACTTGGCCCACAGAATAGGAGAAGTCTTCCCACTTTTGACCCATTTGGGCAGAGAACCAGGTCTGCTGGATGAGGGAGTATACGGGCAAGGCACAACCCACAGGATACCCTGGGGGGCTTCTCCGTCCTCAGGCTCTCTGCTCCTACTGCAAGGCTCCGATTTCCAGCAGCTGTGTCATGATCACTTGACAAGCACATATTTCACAAAACGTGGAGAATTTTCTAGAACTGTCAGCATGAGCAGACTTCCTATCTCCTATCCCGAGGGGTCTGCCATATAGATTACCCTACTCTAGCACTCTCCTGACACATGCATAAGCCTCGCTGATGATAAAAATCCCGTTATCCAAAGTTATGGGGATGGAAGAGGCAAATGGAGAAGAGCGTTTATCTATGAAATCTGACTTCTTTTCAGGGATATTTTCATCTGTGGCATCTCTCCTACTGCTCTTTCGAAGAGCTGCTTAAATCTTGGTGATAGCAGAAAGAATAGGGATTGTCAAATCAGGCATCATTTGGTGATTCTATGACCCTGGATGCGTTCTTCACTTCTCTGGGATTAAGATTTCTCTTCTGAATACCAGTAAAATGCTCACCTGGGAGGGGACTGAAACATGTGAAACGCTGGACACAGGGAGGGCCCTGGATGCTAACTGCTCTCACTGTCTCTGCTGAGTGCGTATCGTTATCAGGCATCCTAAAGGGCCAGCTCTGCTTGGAGCCACGTCAGCCCTGCCGTCAGATTTCAAATACACATTATTGTCACCTCTGAGCCAGGCAGAAATACCACTGCTTCGGTCAAGAACTCCAGCAAACTTTTACCTTATTTCATACATTTTCCAAGAGTGACAGGACACATAGCTTCATTTGCTATAGGAGGAAATTTAGAGACTAGCAATTGTCGGGGTTTTTCCTATGACCAGCCAGTGATCTATCTGGACTCAGATCTCGATTCTGCCACTTCCAGTTGGGTGACTCAGAAACAACCCCGCACTGCCACCGGAGACATTGCTCACCTCCTGCCAGGCCCTTGTCTAAGGGTTTGGGGACCTCGTCCCTTCCTCTCAAATTGTGATCCTGATCTTTATTTCACAGGCGAGGAAACTGAGGCAGAGGGAAGTGAGCCCTGTGGTCCTGGGGCCACTGCCAGGAAATGGACTTGGGAGTCTCCACTCTGGCATTGCCTGTCACTCATGACCAGCGTGGTTGAGTTTTCTAAGCTGTAGCGACTTATGTTGCTGGGGTTAGGGGTGCTTAGCGTCGTTGTCACATGGGGACTGAGTGGGAAATTAAGTGAGGCGGTGCAGGCAACACACCCAGCACAGTTCTGGTCTCGTCAGCGTCAGGTGTTGCTTTGTAACGTCTCCTCCTAAGGCCTCACTGGATGTCTCCCTTCACCACGGTGTCCGAACACAAAAACTGGCCTCGCCCTGCTTGTGTGGCTGGCAGACCCCTCTCCCGAGCTCCAGCCTGGCTGCAGGTGCTGCCAGAGCCCCTGTCCTTCCAGCGGGGTCTCTCTCCCAGCACCCACCAATGACCCTGGGCCTTCAGCTCTTACTTCCATGCCCTGGTTAAGGAAGCTGTGGAGGGAGGACACTTGGTGAGAGTCTGGCCCTGTGATGCCTGCCCACTGCAGGCAGAGCGGAAAGAGCCCGGTCCTCGAGCTGCCCCCCTCCTGATGCCCACCTTTCATCCCATGGGGTCTTTGTGGAATTGGGTTCCACCTCCCCTCTCCATCCAGCCCAGGGCTTCATTCCTCACTGGAGAATTCAGCAGGCTTCTGAATGGCTGTCTATATCCAGACTCTAGACCAGGAGACAGCAAACCACAGCCAGTGCCAAATCTAACCCTGGGCCTATTTTTATGGCCCTCAAGCTAAGAATATTTTTAGATTTTTAAAGGCTTGTAAAAACCGACCAAACAAACAAATAATAAAAATAAAGAAGACTGTACAACAAAGACCACAGAGTCCAAGCTGTTCTCAGCTGGCCCTTCCCAGACCCCAGCCGAGGACCCGACTCCCTGTGGGATGACTGTCTTCCTGCTCGGCTCCAAGGGCCCACCTCAGCCCAACTCAACATGAGCGTCTTTGAAAATTTTCCAAACACCCCGTGTGTAAGGAGGGCGCCTTGAGTGGTCTGAGTCTCTGGGTTCTAATCCTTTCCCACCTGCTGATGAGCCGTGCGACCTTCCCAAGTCTCAGTCTCCTCATCTGTGCAATGGAGACAGTCATGGTGCCAACTCCCGGGTGTTTGGGGTCCTGACGGCTGGGAGGTGTGAGAAGACATGGTGAACTTTAGGCACTACTCCAAGCAGGAGATGATTTCCCAACCCTTTTGTCCACGGGGCAGCGTGCACACCCCAGGGCCTGCTTTGAATGCTGTCTGCAGGTGCCAGGGGACCTTGCTTCCCTTTCAACCTCATTCTTTGTGATTCTCCAGGTGACCTGCCTCGCCACACTGTAGCTTTGCTTCCATCCCTGCCTTGACGGAAATGCTCTTCCCCAGACCCTCCTGCCTTGGGCCCTGCCCGATCGCCGAGATTCACACTCCGGAGGCACGAAGCATGCGGACGAAGGCGTCTGCACTGTGCAGCTCCTGGAATCTGCGGGGACTTTTGAAATGGAGATTGTGACGGAGCTTTCCCAGTTCAGAGCAATTGTTCCCCAAGGCCCAGGAAGGCATTAACCATTTCAATCTGTGAGCCGGTCTTAAATCTTCTCCTCCCTTTCTCTTCTTTCTCTTCTTTCTCTTTCCAACACTCCGACATGAAACACTGCCTGCTGTGCAGTAAAAATATTTTGGCTGTCTCCCTCTTAAAACTTTCTAAAAATACAGAGGCAGCACACAGGCACACATGGCTGGCTCTGACGTTTGTCTTCCAGGTGACGGAAACCCAGCCCAAGTGCGCCCTTCCTTGGGACCAGGATGGGCAACTCCCGGCTCAGCCTTTCAGAGGAGAAGCTGGAAATGCAGCACGAGCACTTGATACGGAGCAACCGTTCACCCTCTGTGCCGGCCGTTGGGTGTACTGCAGAACTCTCATTTACTTGCAGAAGTCGGAAGGGGCAATGCCATTTAAATCAAAGTAGAATGTGATTCACCCACTTCTTTTGTGTTCTAAGATCTGCTGAAGGAAATACGTTTTGAAACTTTGCCTCTTGAAAGCCCTAGGTTTCTTGTCTGAACTTGGATAAACTTTTGTTTCACCCACAGAGAGGCGTCATGGAGTCCTGGAAGACCCGTGGGCGGGGAGCCAGGGAGACTAGGTTGTAATTGCCACCCGCCACTCTTGGACAAGTCATGGGTTGTCTCTGAACCTCAATCTCCTTATCTAAAAATAGAGAGGCTTTATTTATGTGACTGATCAGACCCCTTCCCGCTTTAAAATTCCATGATCTCTCAGCTATATAATGTTTAAGACATCATATTTGGAATAGAAAGCAAGAGAATTTATTTCAGCACCGAGAGCTACAACTTTGCAAAAGGATGCATGTGGTTCTCACCGAGTATCCTCTTCACCACTGGGGAGGGTGCTGGGGCTACAGCAGAAGAGAACATGTACTCATGCAGCGGTCTCTGTGCGTTGGATGTTTCTAACATGCTACCGTGTTTGGTATCATTCCCATTTTACAGAAGATGACACTGAGGCTAAGTGAGGTTGAAATTCATAATCAAACTTGCATCTGTGATGTGAACTCATTCTACTGACTCAGTCTCACTGGGCACTCCCCTAGGAGGCCTTCCACTATTGGTTTTTCAGGGAATTCTGAAGGGTCAAGCAAGGTCTTATTTGTGATCCATTACTAAGCAAGGTAAGCCTATTTTGGATTGCAACTATTTCAGCGTGTCACTTTTTATGAGGGTTCGGTACTGTTTTGTGAAGTTTCTTGCTTATTTTGTAGCCATAATTACTGAAGCCTCATTTAGGAGGCTTCTGTAACTCGGTCTTTTCACAAAACCAGGACTCCTCAAAGAGTGCTGGCTGAAGCTCATTCTTATACACCTTAAAAGAGCTTTCACGATCAATGCGTTATTTTGGAAATGTGAGATTAAATGAAGTTAGGTCAGAGTCTTTGCAGAGGGGCTTCTCACTGCCTGTAATACATGGAGGTGTCTTTAGAATCTTCCCAAGGAATTTCACCCTACAACCTCTATGATTGCCCTGGTACCCACAGAAATCAATGACCCCACCATTAATCTTAATTTCTCTCATTGACACTGAATTTGTGGAGTTTTGCTACAATGTAAAAAATAAAGAATAATGACTACTTGCTGTATTTTAGACACTTTATAGTTTCTAGAGCCTTTATCTTAATGATTCTGAGAGGTGGCACCGTACTCAGAAAGCAATGAGAATTTCAGTTCAAGAGGGTGCATGGAATAAACGCTGCCACCTTCCCCCACTTCTCTGAACACATGGCAGGGAAGGTGGGGGATGAGTGCAGTATCAAACACATAGTGGTGCTTAAAACAAGAATGGGAATCTCCAGATACCAGAAATGGAACTATTTCCTGAGAAAAGAGCACTGTGGTGCTTAGCAGGGTCTGAATCCCTGTGTTCCAAAGGGGTGCTGGGAAGATCCAGCCCCAAGCATGAGGACTTTGAGTCTTCGAATGGCTGGGGCCACATCTGGAAGCCTGGGTGGGGTCAACGACTGTACTTCCACAGCCAATCTGCAGTGAGGGCTGGAAATCTGCTACCAACCCCTTTCTAGAGTCTGCACTGCTCTGTGTCTGTCTAACCAGGGGTGTGGCTTAAGCCCTAGTCTAGAGACTTGAGCAATGCTTTCTGCCACGGCAGGACCTGGGGTCACCAAATGGTAGGGACTGTTTCGGAATCAGCCCAACATGTGGGGCAGGGTCTGAAGTGAGACATGCTTTGACCTGGTATTGGAAGCCATGGCAGTGCACCCTGGGGGTTCCGAGGATGCAGAAAGGAAGTCTGCCAGCATGGTGCTAACCTCACAACCAAGAATCACAAAACACTGAAAGAAGATGACCCCCATGAGGACAAACAAAAGCACAGGCTTTGGAAGGAGACTGATCTGATGAAAAGAGAAGATCACAAAGGAATCTGAAAATAAATTTAAAAATTATTAATATCCTGAAAAAAATAAAGGAAGGGAAGCAACCAAGAGAGGAGGAAAGAAGACTGTTGAGAGAAAGAGGTTTTGAAATAATAACAAGGAGTTAGGAAAAGCAATCATACTTTCCATATATAAAAACAGATATTTTGAGAAAAAAAAAAGTACCTTATCAGATGTCCTCAACAGGGGAAACCTCCAAGCCACCCCTCTGGGTAGACAGACACAGAGTAGTGCAGACTCTAGAAAGGGGTTGGTAGCAGATTCCCAGCCCTCACTGCAGATTGGCAATGGAAGTACAGTCCTCGACCCCACCCAAGCTCTCCTGTGGCACTAAGAGAGAACAAGCTAGAAAAGATAAGAGAAAGTGTCCTAACATACCAGACAGCCTACGAGAAGAGAAAGGGCATGACAGGGCGTGAGACAGGTATGAAAGATCTCTGACGATGAGCTGTACAGACATCCCAGTAACTGGCTGCTGTCCTCTAGAAAAACGTCGAAACCTTAGCAGGTGAAAAAGACCATCTTATAGTATAGCAGAGGAAATTTTAAAGAAGAGGATTTCCTGCAAGAATAAAAGTCACATTGCCATCAGATTTCCCATCATCAGTATCAGATACTAGAGGAATAATTAAGTAATACAGTGAAAAAGAAAACAGCTTTTTTTTTCCTTTTATAAAAATTAATTAATTAATTATTTTTACAATTTATTTTGGTATCATTAACCTACAATTACATGTGCAATATTATGGTGATTAAACTACCCCCTTCATCAGGTCCCCCCCACCAACCCCATTACAGTCACTGTCCATCAGCGTAGTGAGATGCTATAGAATCACTACTTGTCTTCTCTGAGTTGTACAGCCCTCCCCGTGCCCCCCCACCTTACGTCTGCTAATCGTAATGCCCCTTTTACCCTCTTATCCCTCCCTTCCCACCCTTCTTCCCCAGTCCCTTTCCCTTTGGTAACTATTAGTCCATTCTTGGGTTTTGTGAGTCTGCTGATGTTTTGTTCCTTCAGTTTTTTTCTTTGTTCTTATACTCCACATATGAGTGAAATCATTTGATACTTGTCTTTTTCGGCTTGGCTTATTTCACTGAGCATATTACCCTCTAGCTCCATCCATGTTCTTGCAAATGGTAGGATTTGTTTTCTTCTTATGGCTGAATAATATTCCATTGTGTATATGTACCACCTCTTCTTTATCCATTCATCTACTGATGGACACTTAGGTTGCTTCCATTTCTTGGCTATTGTAAATAGTGCTGCGATAAACATAGGGGTGCATCTGTCTTTTTCAAACTGGGCTGCTGCGTTCTTAGGGTAAATTCCTAGGAGTGGGATTCCTGGGTCAAATGGTATTTCTATTTTGAGTTTTTTGAGGAACCTCCATACTGCTTTCCACAATGGTTGAACTAATTTACATTCCCACCAGCAGTGTAGGAGGGTTCCCTTTTCTCCACATCCTTGCCAACATTTGTTGTTGTTTGTGTTTTGGATGTTGGCCATCCTCACTGGTGTGAGGTGATATCTCATTGTGGTTTTAATCTGCATTTCTCTGATGATTAGCGATGTGGAGCATCTTTTCATGTGCCTGTTGGCCATCTGAATTTTTTCTTTAGAGAAGTGTCTATTCATGTCCTGTGCCCATTTTTTAATTGGATTATTTGCTTTTCGTTTGTTAAGGTGCATGAGTTCTTTATATATTTTGGATGTCAACCCCTTATCAGATACATCATTTATGAATATATTTTCCCATACTGTAGGATGTCTTTTTGTTCTACTGATGGTGTCCTTTGCTGTACAGAAGCTTTTCAACTTGATATAGTCCCATTTGTTCATTTTTGCTTTTGTTTCCCTTGCCCGGGGGGATATGTTCATGAAGAAGTCGCTCATGTTTATGTCCAAGAGATTTTTGCCTTTGTTTTTTTTCTAAGAGTTTTATGGTTTCATGACTTACATTCAGGTC
>JAQQAC010026072.1:6213386-6347444 GCA_029783875.1 Phataginus tricuspis
CAGCTGCTGAAGAGGCTGTCATCTCCCCATTGCATATCCAAGGCTCCTTTATCAAATATTAATTGACTGTAAATGTTTGGGTTAATGTTTGGATTTTCTATTCTGTTCCACTGGTCTGTGGGTCTGTTTTTGTGCCAGTACCAAATTGTCTTGATTACTGTGGCTTTGTAGTAGAGCTTGAAGTCAGGGAGCATAATTCCCCGTTTGATTCCTCCTTCTCAGGATTACTTTGGCTATTTGAGGTCTTTTGTGGTTCCATATGAATTTCAGAATTATTTGTTCCAGTTCATTGAAGAAAGATATTGGTAGTTTGATAGGGATTGCATTGAATCTGTAGATTGCTTTAGGTAGTATAGCCATTTTGACAATATTTATTTTTCCTAGCCAAGAGCATGGGATGCATTTCCATTTGTTAGTGTCCTCTTTAATTTCTCCTAGGAGTGTCTTGTAGTTTTCAGAGTACAGGTCTTTCACTTCCTTCGCTAGGTTTATTCCTAGGTATTTTATTCTTTTAGGTGCAATTGTGAATGGAATTGTTTTTCTTATTTCTCTTTCTGTTAGTTCATCGTTAGTGTATAGGAAAGCAACAGATTTCTGTGTGTTAATTTTGTATCCTGCAACTTTGCTGAATTCAGATATTCGTTTTAGTAGTTTTGGAGTGGAGTCTTCAGGGTTTTTTATGTACAGTATCATGTCATCTACAAATACTGACAATTTGCTTTCCTCTTTACCAATCTGGATGCCTTGTATGTCTTTGTTTTGTCTGATTGCCGTGGCTAGGACCTCCAGTACCATGTTGAATAACAGTGGAGAGAGTGGGCACCCCTGTCTTGTTCCCGATCTTAGATGAAAAGCTTTTAGCTTCTTGCTGTTAAGTATGATGTTAGCTGTGGGTTTGTCATATACGGCCTTTACGATGTTGAGGTACTTGCCGTCTATACCCATTTTGTTGAGAGTTTTAATCATGAATGGATGCTGAATTTTGTCAAATGCTTTTTCAGCATCTATGGAGATGATCATGTGGTTTTTGTTCTTCTTTTTGTTGATGTGGTAGATGATGTTGATGGATTTTCGAATGTTGTACCATCCTTGCATCCCTGGGATGAATCCCACTTGATCATGGTGTATGATCCTCTTGATGTATTTTTGAATTTGGTTTGCTAATATTTTGTTGAGTATTTTTGCATCTACGTTCATCAGGGATATTGGTCTGTAATTTTCTTTTTTGGTGAGGTCTTTGCCTGGTTTTGGTATTAGAGTGATGCTGGCTTCATAGAAAGAGTTTGGAAGTATTCCCTCCTCTTCTATTTTTTGGAAAACTTTAAGGAGAATGGGTGTTATTTCTTCTCTATATGTCTGGTAGAATTCAGAGGTGAATCCATCAGGTCAGGGGGTTTTGTTCTTGGGTAGTTTTTTGATTACCACTTCAATTTCATTGCTGGTGATTGGTCTGTTTAGTTTTTCTGTTTCTTGCTTGGTCAGTCTTGGGAGGTTGTATTTTTCTAAGAAGTTGTCCATTTCTTCTATGTTTTCCAGCTTGTTAGCATATAGATGCTTGTAATATTGTCTTATAATTCTTTGTATTTCTGAGGGATCTGTCGTTATTTTTCCTTTCTCATTTCTGATTCTGTTTATGTGTGTAGATTGTCTTTTTCTCTTAATGAGTCTGGCTAGGGGTTTATCTATTTTGTTTATTTTTTCAAAGAACCAGCTTTTGTTTTCATTGATTTTTTCTATTGTTTTATTCTTCTCAATTTTATTTATTTCTTCTCTGATCTTTATTATGTCCCTCCTTCTGGTGACTTTGGGCCTCATTTGTTTTTCTTTTTCTAATTTCAATAATTGTTTCTTTAGACTGTTCATTTGGGAATGTTCTTCCTTCTTTAAATAGGCCTGGATTGCAATATACTTTCCCCTTAGAACTGCCTTTGCTGCGTCCCACAGAAGTTGTGGCTTTGTGTTCATGTTGTCATTAGTCTCCATATATTCTTTGATTTCTGTTTTGATTTGGTTGTTAACCCATTGATTAATTAGGAGAATGTTGTTAAGTCTCCATGTATTTGTGAGTCTTTTTGATTTCTTTCTAAAATTTATTTCTAGTTTTATACCTTTGTGATCTGAGAAGTTGGTTGGTAGGATTTAAATATTTTTGAATTTACTGAGGTTCTTTTTGTGGCCTAGTATGTGGTCTATTCTGGAAAATGTTCCATGTGCACTTGAGAAGAATGTGTATCCTGCTGTTTTTGGGTGCCGAGTTCTGTAGATATCTGTTAGGTCCATCTGTTCTAGTGTGTTGTTCAGTGCCTTTGTGTCTTTACTTATTCTCTGTCTGGTTGATCTCTCCTTTGGAGTGAGTGGTGTGTCGAAGTCTCCTAAAATGAATGCATTGCTATCTATTTCCTTCTTCTATTCTGTTAGTATTTGTTTCACATATGCTGACGCTCCTGTGTTGGGTGCATATATATTTATAATGGTTATATCTTCTTGTTGGACTGACCCCTTTATCATTATGTAATGTCCTTCTTTATCTCTTGCTACTTTCTTCATTTTGAAGTCTATTTTGTCTGATACAAGTACTGCAACACCTGCTTTTTTCTCTTTGTTGTTTGCATGAAATATCTTTTTCCACCCCTTCACTTTTAGTCTGTGTATATCTTTGAGTTTCAGGTGAGTCTCTTGTAAGCAGCATATAGATGGGTCTTGCTTTTTTATCCACTCTGTTACTCTGTGTCTTTTGATTGGTGCATTCAGTCCATTTACATTTAGGGTGATTATTGATAGATATGTACTTATTGCCATTGCTGGCTTTAGATTCGTGGTTACCAAAGGTTCAAGGTTTGCTTCTTTACTATCTAAGAATCTAACTTAACTTTCTTGTTAAGTTATTGTGAATGCCATCTGATGTTTCTTTATCTCTCCCTTCCTATTCTTCCTCCTCCATTCTTTATATATTAGGTGTTTTATTCTTTGCCTTTAGTTGGTATTTGGATGGTCTGCTTTCTTTGCTATGATTTTATTTTCTCTGGTGACATCTTTTTAGTCTTAGGGGTGCTTCCCTCTAGAGCAGTCCGTTTAAGATATCCTGTAGTGGTGGTTTATGAGAGGCAAACTCTCTCAACTTTCATTTGTCTGGAAATTGTTTAATCCCTGCGTCATATTTAAATGATAATCGTGCTGGATACAATATTCTTGGCTCGAGGCCCTTCTGTTTCATTATGTTAAATATATCATGCCATTCTCTTCTGGCCTGTAAGGTTTCTGTTGAGAAGTCTGATGGTAGTCTGATGGGTTTTCCTTTGTAGGTGATCTTTTTTCTGTCTCTAGCTGCCTTTAATACTCTGTCTTTATCTTTGATCTTTGCCATCTTAATTATTATGTGCCTTGGTGTTGTCTTCCTTGGGTCCCTTGTGTTTGGAGATCTGTAGGCTTCCGTGGACTGCGAGACTATTTCCTTCCCCAGTGTGGGAAAGTTTTCAGCAATTATTTCTTCAAAGACACTTTCTACCCCTTTTTCTCTCTCTTCTTCCTCTGGTACTCCTATAATGCGAATATTGTTCCGTTTGGATTGGTCACACAGTTCTCTTAATATTCTTTCATTCCTAGAGATCCTTTTATCTCTCTCTGCCTCAGCTTCTCTGTATTCCTGTTCTCTGTTTTCTATTCCATTAACAGTCTCTTGCATCTCATTCATCTGCTGTTAAGCCCATCGATGGCTTGTCTCATTTCTGCCTAGTCTTTCCTCAGTTCCCTCATTTCCTCCCTCAGCTCTTGCACATTTCTCTGTAGATCCATCAGCATGGCTATGACTTTTATTCTGAATTATTTTTCAGGAAGACTGTGCATGTCCATCCCTTCAGGTTCCCTCTCTGGGGTTGTCTGGGTCTGAAACTTTGTCTGTACCATATTCCTCTGTCTTTTCATGGCTATAGAATTGGTTGCTGGTAGTTGCCACGTATGTCAGCTGGACTCTTTATGACCGCCTCACTGGGTGCCGAGTCTTCTCAGGTGTAGCTGCCCGCCGGTGCGCTGGGGTGGGGGAGCGCTCGGGTCCCGCCGGGTCGCGGCTCTGTATCTTACCCGCCTCACCGAGTGCCAAGTCCTCTCGGGTATAGCTGCACACTGTGCACTTTGCTGTGTATTCTGGTCTCTCTTTTAGGAATAGTTGTATTTGCTGTGTTTTTGTGGATAAATATAATGTTGGGAGGAAATTTCTGCTGCTCCGTTCACATCACCATCTTACCAGAAGTCCAAGAAAACAGCTTTTTGACATGGGTTCTTTGCTCTTCTCAAAAGTTTTCACAGAGGGCAAATAATGCAAAATAAAGAAATTTAAAGACATATACAAACCAGGAATTTAACCACAGACTGTCCCTGAGAGCAAGATGTCTTGGCGTGTTGGTCAATATAACCATGACCCCTGGGTGAAATCCAGCTGAACCACCAGATTCTGCATGGTCTGAGGGCTAAAAATGGATTTCCTATTTTTTAAATGGCTGAAAATAAGTCAAAAGAAGAAGAATAGTTTGTGACACATGAAAAATGATATGAAATTCAAGTTTTTGCAGTGTCCATCAATAAAGTTTTATTGGAACACAGCCATGTCTATATGTTTACCTGGTGCCTGTGGCTGCTTTCAAGCTGCAAGGGCAGAGTTGAGTAGTTGTGACAGAGGCTGCGTGACCCACAATACCTAAACTTTTTACTATCTGGCGCTTTACAGAAAGTTTGTCGACCCAAAAAGAGGTTTTAGGAAGAAGAAATATGAACACAGGAAAAAGGAATTGGACTCAAGGCACTGAAATAAAAACTATCAATTATTTTGAGAAATGCAAATAAATTATGGTGCAATAATTATTATTTAAAATATTAAAATGTGTAAAAACAACCTGGCACTAAATTTATGACAACAGTGTCATGGAGCAGAGGGCTTTGGAAGGAAGCATATGCCCTCTGCAGATTGTCAAGGAGAATGGAGGTATTGGTGATGCGCATGGCTTGTAGAAAATGAATTTAAATAAGCATGTTAAGGTTTTTGAGAGATGTTAAAGAACGGAGAGAATGTATAATTCTCAAATCCATAGAAGTAAAAAAATGCATCAGAGAAACCTCCATCACCTAACAGAAGAAGCAAAGGAGGGGGAAATAAGAAACAAGTAGTAAACGTGGTAAGTAGAAAACATTCAATACGAAGGTAGAAATCGGCCTCGAATTTGAGTAATTCCAATATAGACCAAGTCAAACTCACCTAAAACACATCTACTAACATGACAAAATGCTGTTTACAAGAGACATAGCTAAACAAATGATTCTTAGACTTAAAAATGGATGGATAGAGACATCCAGGCAAAACCCTCCGCTAAAGAAAGCCGGTTTGCCCATATTGGTATCAGACAAAGGGAATTAAAAGGGAAAAAGGGGACAAAGAAAAAGATGCTATTTGGTGATCAAAGCTCACAGAGATCATAGGGTCCTTCGCCTCAAGCCATGGGCACAAACAAAGGTCCTTTGAGATCCCACTTTTTAACTTCCAGGGTAAAGATAGTCCCAGATGGAATTTTTAGATGTGAGTCTTTCTTGGTGGCTTATGAAAACGGAACAAATCTCAAACATAAACCCTGAGGTGCTCAGGGAATGGAGCGTCAGTGGAAAGGCATGATGCGGGGAAGTGGGTGCCGGCTGCCCCTGGAGCGCCAGCTCTGACATCTGTGTCTGGTGCCTACAGGCAGTGCTCCCTCATTCTGAAGTGCAGTTTCCTGGCTTCTGGGTTCTCTCTTTATTGTTGATTTCTAAGTATACTGTGACCGTGGCTTGTATGGCACCTATTTTGGGAGGTGGGTGGAGGCTTTGACTTAGTACATGATCAAGTTTTTATAAACTTCCATGCATACCCAAAAAGATACAATATCCTGTCTGTTGAGTGCTGGATATGCAGATTTTATGACTACCAATTATATTACCCCTATACACATGTGCACGCTGTATATCAGAGTTTGGACAGAGAAATTCAACCCTAGCATATCTTTTACTTGTGTCATGTCTCTTCTGTCATCTTTTGACCCAAGTGTGTTAGGGACACTCATTTGGGTTGGGATTTTTCCATTTTTTTTTCTGACAGTTCAACCAAGTTTTGTTTTGTATATTTGGGGAGTTACATTATTAGGTACTCAGGGACAAATTTCTTTCCAAAATCTATACCCCATCCCTTCTTTACTAGAAGAACCCCTACATTATTGGAAGGAGCAATGCACTTAACTTTGAAAGGATATTCCATCTCCCAAACAGAAAACAAGTGTTAGTGAGAAACAGGGGGATGGGAACCCTTGTGCGCTGTTGGTCGGAACATACAATGGTGCAGCTGCTGTGGAAAGCAGAATGGTGGTTCCCCCCAAAATTAAACATAGAGTTGCCATACAGTCCAGCAATTCTACTGGGTATACACCCAAAAGGATTGAAAGTGGGATTTGAACACATGTATACACCCACACTGGCACTATTATTTACAATTGCCAGAATGTGGAAAACAACCTAAATGTCCACCAACAGATAATAAACAAAATACGGTGCCTCTATCGAAGGGAATATTATCCAGCCTTAAAAAAAGTGAAATTCTGATACAAGATATAATATGGATGAAGCTTAAGGACGCTATGCTGAGTGAAATAAGCCAGAGGCAAGAGTGCGGGTGTGATTCCACTCACATGAGGACCAAGAATAGGCAGATTCACAGAGACAGGAAGGGGGTGAGTCGTTGCCAGGGGCTGGGGGTGGAGGGAACGAGGAATTATTGTTTAATGACCACAGGGTTCTTTGTTTGGGTGATGATAAAGTTCTGGCAATGGACGATGTGATGGTTGCACACGAAGTGAATGTACTTAATGCCACTGAATTGTAGTCTTAAAAATGATTAAAATAGTAAATTTTATGTTATACATCTTTTGCTGCAATAACCATTTAAAAATTCATATTTCCTAAAATCTTTGCTGATAAGATGTAGGCAAAAGTGTTTGGATGGGACTTGGAGGAAAAAGACAACTCAGAGGGCACTTGTTGGTACTTACCTCTTCCCTCCTTCCCTCCCTCCCTCCCTTCCTCTCTCTTTTCCTTCGCCCCGGGCATCCTCCTGGAATGGGGGCTGTGATGCAGGTGTCCTGTGTGTTTCCCCTTTGCAGAGCACGTGGCGGGACATCACAGGCCCTCACTTGGCTCAGGAGTCCTGCACCAGCCCCCAACATGAAGGACACGTTGAAGAGAGTTGACTCAGCTCTGCCTTCCCTTTGTCAGAAATCCTTCATCATGCCCCAATTTCATGATGTGATTTTACTGGAATGCAACATATTATAGAATTAATTGCATTCAGCTTTAAGGCCTGTGACTAATTGATATGCAGCTCTTAAGTGCAAGGCTTGGGGAGTCAGTATCCCAGGGCTGTGTGTGCAGGGCCCCAGCTCAGGAATGACACCTCCTGAGACCCCTTCCACTTCTACTCTCTCCCAGACCTTTTCCCGACATCAGCTTCCATGATGCACACTCTGGCTGGCTTCCCTCTTTCTCAGGTGAGGGACCTGAGGGTGGTGGGTGGTGAATGGCCCCAGGTGACACCCTTCACAGCAGACAGCGCGGAGATTCAAATGAGACTGTCTGTCTTTGAATTTCTTTTCTTTCTGGATTTGGTCCCTCATTCAAAGAAAACATCTCTACTCTTTCAGGATTCTGCTTTTTTTTCCCAAAAGGACTGCTTAGGAGCTTATCCTTATTAGGTGAAGAAGGATTAAAGAGTTGCATGTTTTTTTTCAGTGGGAACTTCTGCTCAAAAGCTTCCCAACTGATGTAAGCTGCAGGCTGCAGGCTCTGCATGTTCCTAAAATCAGCCCGTTTGTTAATAAGTGGCTTTGTCTCCATAGTATGTTTCAAAATCTATGGATGGGAAGGAAGATTTCTTTGCAATTTTTGGTGCCTCTCAAATAACAAAGCTCATGTCTCTTTTGTTCTCTCCTTTTCCTTTGCCCAGGTGCATCCTAATTGCCACCTGAAATCCTCTAACAATATTCTTAAATCAGGAAATATGCATTCTTGAAGAAAAAAAATCTCTTCAAAGCACTGTGCTATTAAATGGGAATCTCAAGATATAATAAGACATGGTGTTGGGTCTCCATCAGCGCACAGTCTAGAAAAAAGTGTGATATATAAAGAGACAATGATAATTAATGTTTATTAGAGATTTGCCATTACATACGTTGTCATTTAACCCTTTACACAGTAATGTCATTTATGCCACAAAACAGACAAGCATATGACGAAGGTATCATTATCAATCCCTTTTATGGGTGTTGGAGTTCCAGATGAGAAAGGGGGCCCTTCTCATCTGGAACTGGCCAGGGATGGCAGGGGCCTCACTCTACTGTGGGTCCTAGAGCCCCTTGCATTAGGCTGTGAGGCTTGCCTTGCTTAAGGGACCAAGAATGTGATATCAACTCTGCAGGTGCTGATTGAGGGCAGGCTGCTTAGAGCTGGGTAGAAACTCAACTGAATTTCTGGTGGTGGATTTTGAGCCTCCCCAGGGCAAGGACAGAGGAATCGTAGCCCTACAGTCATGGCTCAGCTCAGCAGATAATTTAGCATTGCTATGTTTATAGCGAATTTGGGGCACAAGCGCAGTACAGGGAACAAGGATCAGCAATTGAGGGTGGGAAGTAAGTAGGGCCAGGTTATGGGGTCCCAGAAGCCTCGCTAAGGGGCTTGGGTGTCTCCTTGAGGGAGATGGCAGGCACAGACATGTTTTAGGCAGGGGTTGGCGTAAAGGTTAATGTATGTAGAGCTGTTTCACAGGCCAGGCACATAGTGGGTGCTCAATTCCTTCTTGTAAACACAACAATTTACTCTGGAGGCATCTCTGAGTTTTCAGTTTAGATTGTCCATTAACACAAAGAACTAAACTGAAGGAAAAGCCAACAATATGTCTACTCCACGCCCATGTCTGTTTTAGACCATTCACGGAATAATTATCGGGGTGGCTCACAATGGATGATTTATTATAAATATCAGCTTCACTGCTTGTTAATTCAGAACCAAAATATTTGCCTATTTCCATCCCAAAGGGAGAAATCTAGTTAGTTTGTTCCCCATGTTATAACTATGAAATTAAATTAAATGAACTGAATGAATTACATGGGGGTAAATAAACTATTTCATTTAATTCACGTGATGAAGAAGAATACTGAATACGTCTATAGTTGGCTAAATAAACCAATGAACTATTTTCTCTTTAGACAGCACAAGCCAACAGTGCAGCCATGACAAAAGGGAATGAAAAAGAATAGAAGAGAAATAACTTACCTGAAGTGTGACCCAGGTGAGTCTTGGGCTACCACCCTTGGCTTCCGGTTCTGCCACCACCTTGGATGATACTGATATTAGCTTCAGTGTGTTCTTTTCCTGCCTTCCAGGTATGTTTTTAAGTTGAGAGAAATATGCCCATGGGATTGAAGGGTGCGGTCTCATTCCTCTTCGTAGAAAGTCTCAGCTCTGCGCCAGGCTGAGTGTCCCACCTGCATGAGGTCCGATCTGTCTGGGGTGACAGGAGTGCCCTGCTCTGAGAGTCAGGAGCACGGAATTCTTTCAACCACTCTTCCCTGAGCACCTACTGTTTACCTGGCTGTTGACTGAAGGTGGACTGGGTGGCGACAGGCAGATGAATGAGACCCTCAGGGTTGCCCTGCAGGATCCCAGAGCCTAGCAGGCGGGTCAAGGATGAGTCTGCACACTTAACAGTTGGAATTTGAAAAGAACATGCTGGAATGGGAGTTCAGAATTTAGCCAGACTCTGATTCGTGTCTGGGCCCGGAGAAGTCATGGACAGCAAACCCAGGGAGGCTGCGATACAGTCTCTGACTGCAGCCTCAAGCCTGAGGACTCTGATTCCTGCCTCTGTCTGAGGTTAAGTCTTAATATAATAGTAGTGAATTCAGAGGAGTTGGCTTGTCACGAATGCTGCTTCACGGTGGCCCAGGGGTCAGTACCAACAGAGAGGAGACAGAGAGGGGGAACGTCGGCTGATAGCAGAGGTGCCCTGGACCAGTGTCAGGATCCCAGTCCAGGACAAGCATGGCACAAGGGCTTTTCCCTCCCTGGGCCTCAGTTTACACATCTGTGAAGTGGGTGGGAGAAGTTTCCCTCCAGTTCTGAGACTTCATGAGGAGCAGTTCTTGAGCTATGAGTGCAACTCTACTCCCCAGAGAAAGGGGATTAATTGTACATTCGTTGGACACATGCTTTGTGAGCACTGACAGCTGCATGAACTGAAGCTGGAGTAGACAGAGATGGTAGCCCAGGAGCCCACAGTCCAATGGGCAATACAGAAACACGGCTGATACCTAGGAAGGATTGGTCAGGTACCAGCGTGTGGAGTGCCGGGCCAGGGAGCTGGAATGCTGAGGAAATGACCCCCAGTCCAGCCTGGGGGGATCAGCAAAGACTTTCCGAGGAGCTGATATCAGTCATCAGGGCAGGAACAGATCAAGGAAGTGGGGAGTACGAAGCCACATGATGTGCAGTCTAAGCTGGGAGATGCAAAGACCCAAGGATCCAGAAAGGCTCTGTCGAGATGGGGAAGGCCGTCCAGAGTTTTGCCAAAGGGTCCTGTAGGGGCGGGTGACCTTGAGGGTGAGAAGGAATTGTCCTGATGCAGAAAGGGGCAGAATGCAGATGCTCTGCCGGACACAGACAGGCAGCCCAACTTCATTCCTTGAGCCTCCAGGGGGAGGGTACTATGTGCAGAGACACAAACCACAGGGGACAGAAATGGTAGGAGGTCAGAGTGTCCAGTTCGGAGCTGCTGGGCACGAGGAGCTGGGGAGGCTTCCAGAAGACAAAAGAGTAAGCCTCAGGTCCAGAGCTCAGAGGGAGGCGGCAAGGTGGGAGACGCAGATTTGGATGCTAAGATGACCCAAAAAGAGAAGAGGGAGAGGCACCGAGCCGACGGCATTTGGCCACAAGCAGATCCCTCTCTTCTCTCCAGCTGCTGCTGTCAGCTGGCCACTCCCATGCCACCCAGCCTTGGAGAGGAGAGGACGGTTCATGGACTGCTCCCATCACTGGGTTTAAATCTCCATCTTCAAACAGAGGAAAATCAATAACAGGTGAGGACAGAGCGTTTGATTGAAACCTGATAATCCCCAAATAAAATACCCTAAGTATCTGTTGTTCTTTCCCAAGCTCCCTTAATTCCACGTGGATGTTAATGACAGCTTGTCAAGTGAGCTTCTCCAGATGCAAAAGCACAGCTCAGCTCACTGAGCTTGATGGCCCTGAGATCCCCAGTGGCTTCATCTCTGGTGGCCTCAGAGGGAAGACGAGGAACTGTCAAGGTCTGGGGCCACTCCGGGAAGGCAGCAAACAGCATTCCAAACGTCGACGCCTGGAACCCCTTCTCCCTGTTATGTCTGCTCAGAAGTTACTTTACGCCTTTTTGTGGATTTGCCTGTGTTTTCAGCCGGGAATAGGGTGCTTGTGATGGCTTCTTCCTCCGGAGCGCTCCCGGCTCTGACTGATTCCCTGATGCGAGCTTTCAGGAACCTCGGGCCCTGATGTGCTCCACCTCCGGGGTTGATCTGTCTTGGGTCTTGATCCACCTTGTGAGAGGGGCCTCACTTGTCCGGTGAGCTGGGAGGTGGAGAGGGTAGGACAAGTCGGCACATCATCTCGCTTCTCCCCTAGCCTCACAGGCACGGTGGGCACTCAAGCGAGCTTTGCTGAGACAATACTTGTTTTCCCAGGACAAATCTCCTTGCCTTTGTTCAAAATGACCCTGTTGGAAGCCCCATCCCCATCTCAGCCTGGCAAACATCTGTTCCTTCATCAAAATCCAGCTATGGAGCACCTCCCTCTGGGCCTTCCCAGGGTCCCCCAACAGTGTGCCCTCCATGTGTCTGTCCCTCTACAACGGATTCCCTCCTCCCCCAGCCAACTAAGTATTTCTGTATAGTGAGCCCATAGTGTGTTCCTCCCGTTTCTAAACTGGCCCTTACTATGCGCAGGACCCAGACTAGGACTTGGGTACTCGTAGAAACATCTCTCGGGGCATTACATTCTTTCCCACGCTCTGGGCCTTGCAAATCCGTAAAGTCCCTTAGCACAGAGTCATTGCAGGGTCCCCACACCCTCAAAGGGTCACAGAGGCTTGTGATCGGGGTACCATCCTGTCTCAGGGCCTTATTGACATCATGGCCTTCTCCAACATCTTTAGGTCTGTCTGGCATTTTGCATCCAGAATTCACCCTGATACAGCATCTTGGTTGAAACTGTCAACTTACTGTTTCCATGCTAAGATAATGGTCCCCTACTTGTCTATAAAGGAATCGTTTCTCCTGTCTAGTCCACTGCCAGTGGTATACAGTAAGTGCACAATCAGTGCACATTGAATGGCTTTGACTATTGCGCCAGTCTGTATATAGTGTGATATGGCAGGTGTTGGCATGGTGAAGTAGAATGGAGAAAATGTGAATGTTATCTTTGCTTAATGGCCCAGTGACCTTGGACACAGCTGCCTTACAGGCATTGGACTGGCCTAGGCAAGGGGAATGGTTTAGATGTTAGAGATCCTGCTAATCACTCTGGCAACCCCCGTCTCGTGTGCTGTTTGCCCACTCTGGACAATCAGCCATGTTCCAGGCTGCTACTAGGTTCTGGGACATAAACACGAATTAAGTATTTTCCTTACTACAGAAGAATTAAGTGTGTTGGGAGAATCAAACATGCAGATCTGTAAATTCTAATCCAGTTCACATTGACTACATGCGTTAGCCCACTTCAGTTGCAGAAGACAGGACCAGTGATTTTTCTAATCTGTTAGTTGAAATTGCCTTTTACTTGACTTCTACCAACACAGTGGGAAGATGAGAAGGCCCATGTCTCTGGCCATGACTGTGGATATATGATCCCACTTCTTGGAACCTATGGCTCCTTCTACGAAACAGGGATAAATCTTCCAGTTTGGAGGACTGATGCTTATGTACGAAGCACTGGCCCAGGGTGGGACCCTCAGGACGACCTCCTCAAATGCAGGTTGTGACCCCAGTTATTCTGATCTACTGCTAACGGGTCAACTTTCAGAGTGACAGTAAGTCAGACATTCTGCTCAGGAGTGTTCTTACTGCTGTGGAACTGGAGGAATGGGAGAGGCCTTTGTCCCACTGCTTTTCTAACTTTTGTTCCTTTCTCAAACACGATGCCCTTAGAACCTGTCGTCGTGGCCTCTGAGAAGCTCCACCCAGAGCCTCACTGAAGCGCCACCGGCCCCTGTGCATCTTCCTGCTCGAGGGAACCAAGTGGGAGCGAGCAGTAGTGTGGATGGAAACCTTCTGCCAGCCCCAGATGGTGCACTGACTGCTCTTTCAGGGGATGGGGCCTATTGTCGAGCTGCAGCTGCTTGTGGGCACGGGAGGGAGGCAGTCTGTTTGCAACACTTGCTGACTGACCACTGGTGCCAGGGGCCACACGGGGCACAGGTCTGCAGATCTGCTGCTGCATCTTGGGTCCTGAGGGAGGGAGGGGCCCCCTTTGGTTGCCCACCTAACATGCTGTCTTTAGCTTGGGTTCCCTCCTCTTGCTCCCGACTGGGAATTGTGCAGCCTCGCAAGTTCAGAGAACAGGAACTTACTCATCCCAGAACAAGCATCCGCTGATTCAGGAATGTTGAGGCATTCTTATGTTACATGAACACCTTTCTTCTCATAACTTTATTATGCCACAGGGATATAACTGAAATTTGAGCTCTGGAATTTGACAGTCCATTCATTTCTCCATGTGATTAGTGAATTAAAGACAGTGATGGGCTTTGTCTATTTTACACTGCAGGCTGGGGAAGAGTGGCCCATGCTTGGTCCACCTGTCAACAAAGCCTGCTGGATGATGGAATGAGTGAATGCTGAATTGTTAGTTGATGCCGTCTTTGCCAACTACTTGCTCTGTGATCTTGTGAAAGTCACATACCTCTCTGAGACTGAGTTTCCTTATGTGAAAAGTAGAAATATATCATTCTCATAATTGCATTCTTTCTTCCTTCCATCCATGCATTCAATTACTCATTACATATTATTAAGGGGAGGTTATATGTTGGAAGCAGGAAACTCAAAATGATGGGAAAAACACAGTGCAGAGTGGGACCTTGTGAAGTGCCCCATGTTATGGGAGTCCCACCAGTGCACCCTGGGCTAGGAGAACCAAAGGAGGGTCATGGCCTACAGTTTCCTCCAGGACAAGAACAGACACAGAGGCCTTCAAGGTGACCTTTGGTGATCCCACCTCCACCCCTCCTCTCTCTATCATCACCTGGCTTTTGGTCTTCATTTCTTTCTATTTTTACATTAATAAAGGGGCCTTCCTTTTCTTCCTGTATATATCCATCCATCCCCTTACCTCCCTATCTACATTTCAGTTTTCTGTTTCCTCCACTAGCAATAGCAGAGAGCAGAATCTGTGTATGTTTTGCTCTCATTGTATCCCCAAAGTTTACCGAAAGGCCTGCCCTACAGAAGGCTTTCCACAAATATTTATTGAATATTTGAGGAACCCATAGTTTTTAAAACTGTTACTCTTATGCTGTGAACTTACACCCTCCTCCCAGTTCTCTTAAATCTATATATCATGTCCTCCAGGAAGTGCCCCTCCCCTTGCTGCTTGCTGCCCCAGGCCAAATTCAGCAGGCCGCACACCATACCATCCTTGCATTCTGTGTCCATCTCCACTTTTGCTCTTCGCGCACCCCACTGTGTCATTGCACACATGCCTTCTCCTCCACCCCAGGCCCAGGGCTTGGCCATATGCACTTATGTATCCTTCCAGCATAACAGAGCTTAGCCCATGTCAAGTGATAAGTAGGAGTGTGTTGATAGCAGATTGAAGTCTAATTTTATTGAAGAGGGTGGATTTCCGGACCTAAGTCTACCTGGCATCTTACCAGGACAACATAGAAACATTCCCTATTCTTTGGTTTTCTAAAGGTACAAGGCACAGCTACAGAACATGGCTTTCAAAAGTTCTTGAAAAACATCAGGCCAGTCACTTTTGTCTCTTTAGCCATCAGTAGTCTAGGTCATCATCCCTATTGCCTTTCATTTTTCATCAAAGATTGATTAATATTCATTGCATGACTCTCATATGCCTGGAGTTGTGACAAGGTACTTTACAAAATTAAAAAATATTAATTCTGTCCACCACTCTGCATGATGGATATTTTATCACCATATTCCAGGGTTAAAAAAAAAAGGCACAGAGAACATAAATAATTTGACCAAGATCATGTAGTCCATACTGAGTGAATCCAACCAGTTGTTGATCTGACTCTAAAGCTTCATTGTTTTTATTCCACCACTTTAAAGTCAGAGAACCATGGCGGAATTGAGAAGTCTCTGAAGCCACCTGACTCCTCTACTTCCCATCCAGTGCAAGGATCTCTTACTCAATATTTTTCACAGAAACAATCTTTCTTTGTGTTAACATCTTCTTGTCTTCCTCATCATCACTTTTCTCATTGTTATCATGATCATGGTCATTTTCATTGTTGCCATGCTTACCATTTTGTGGAGCTACAAATCTCATAGTTTGAAGGTCAGAGCTAAGACATAAACTCAGACCAGTGGTGACACTGCTCCTACTTCTTAGGTTGGGCAACTCTTTGCCTCACGAGATAATGCATCTATTTTTTGACCAACTGTAATGAATAGAAAGGTCTTCAGTTAGGGTACAAAGGGACCAGTCCCTTGAATGGCCCTAGTTTTACACTGTGGATAATATTTTAATTGCTTACATTTACCATAGACTTCTCTTTGAATATTTGAAGATGATGCTCAGTAGGACCTGTTTTTCATCTTGTAATGGTTTTAACTCCTCTTATCTGAGCCATATCAGGTTCAGCTCATCCCTGGTAAAAGGCACTGACACAAGTATAAAGTCTCCTCTAAGGGAGACATGGGCATAGTGGAAGCTGGTTGGCACTGGGGCATCTGAGCTGTGTTTGCAGTGAGGTGGAGGAACTCCTGGGGGAGAATGTTTAAGGGGTGACCGGGTGGATGGCCACACTGGACAATATGGACCCACGGTCAAAGACTGGGTCCTACCCACAGTACAAGGGATGCTACCCTCTTCATAAAAATGTGACTGTTTCTGAGTTAGGGTAAAATAGTGTGATGTAGTGAATGGTTGTCATCCTCTCAGATTGCTTGGATCTAATCCCTGCTCTGCCATGAACTGGCTGTGTGACCTTAGCTAATTTACGTTCCTTCTCTGGTCCTCAGACAGACCACCTAAAAGACAATGATCATATGTCACTTCCATTGTAAGACTTCTCTAAATCAGTGGAGTCAGAGGGAATGAATGAAGCTACTGGCTTTAAGACAAACCAAGCATTGATTGAGATGATGGCTTTGAGAAAGATGATGGCCAATCATTCAAGTTAGTCATTCTTCCCACACACATGGAAAATAAGAAAACCACAGTAACTCTGCCTTAGTGTTTCAAACTTAGAAATATGAGTCCTAACAAAAAGAAAGAGGCATAATCTCTTTAAGGGGTAGACCTGAAATGCAACTAAAGAATGTGATTAACTTACTTATTACTTGATACAATGTCATTTTTATAATCAGCTTGCATTTCAAAGGAAATTACATTAAGTAAGAATGATAGGCAGTAAACTTACCGTTTAGAAAAAATTAGTGACCCTGAGGCTAGGTGGCCTGTCCTCAGTCTCTTCTCTGTCAAGAAGTAAGGTTAAGGTCAGCGCGAGCTCATGTCCACTATGCCAACTCTGACTATTCATTGGAACCTGGCTTATATTTTAAGTCAGATCATTAACGCATGGCATGCATAGTCAGGTAAGTGTTCATTATATTAACTTAATCAATATTAAAATGATCACAAGTTATCAGATATTCTTCAAAGAAATTACACATCACATTTTGTTATTTACATAATGACCTGATCATGTTCCATTTCAAACTGAATGAAATATGAAGCTCTCTGGAATGGCAATGATATATGAGCATCTAGATCTACATATTACTTACACCACCTTTGATACTTTGCAAAATAAGTTGAGGAATATATAAAACCATATAATCAATTCAACATTTTTTTTTTCTTTCTGTCACCACATCAAACAAAAATAGTCAGGCAGATTTTTACACACCGGGTTTGGGATGGCTGGATGTGAAGCTTGCCTTCTATGGTGCAGGTAACACTCACCTTGGGGACCCTGGCGGCCCCAAGACAGAGGCAGGCAGCTCCAGCTGATCTTGGTGTTTAGGGAGAGGTCCATGGGATGGCTTATCAGGAAAGACAGACTACAGTATGAAGATGCAGTGGAACAAGAAGAAAAATAGTGGTTCCAAGGGTGACTCTCCACACCGAGGGTCAAAAAGGCGGGACTTTGAATCCCAATCAGGTCTCCCTTTGCAACAAGGTCAAACCTGCTTATTACGTGGGCAGCTCTGCATTCAAGAGGAGCTGCATCAGGGATCAATATGTTCACGATTGTAACTCTAAGCAATACAGAAAGATGTGTGTGTGTGTATTAAATTACAGATAGGTAACATTTTTTACTTGAAACAAATCTATAGTAATACTTTTGTGTAAGCTTAGACACACGCAGATTTGTTTATACCTGCTGTATGGTAACAACTATAATACCGATTTCCATCAAAGTGACTTAGTTTTGCAGCCTCATTTTTTTTTTCCAGGAGAAAAAGGGACAAAAATAACACAAATTTCAAGTATATTTTAACCACTCCTTATTGAGACAATAGCAGAAAACATAAGAAGCTAATTATAGCGCAACCTATTAAAATGCCAGATTCAGTAAGTAAAGTAAACCGTTAAGGAAAATTACCCAGCTAACAGTCTTCCACCAGTTGCGACGTAGCCCGAGGTCAAACCACTTTTGCTCACGGTTGAGCTGTGCCATGCACCAGCTGTGTGACCTTGGACAAGTCATTGTCCCTCTCTGGTTTTAGATCACCTCATTCTGAAATGAGCTGAAAACTCAAATTTCAGCAGCACTCTGCTGAGGGTTACAGGCAGTTGGAAGGGTGGGGCAGTGTGATGAGGTGGTTAGGTGCTCAGACTGCCCGAGTCTGCCACATCTTGTTTGAGTGACGGTGGGTTAGTTACAGGGAGCAGTTGGGGCCTCGGTTTCCTCATCTATAAAACAGGGATGTTGATACCAGCCCTGATGACATGGGGTCATTGGGAAGGTTTATCAGTGAATTTAGGGAATGCACCTTGCCCAGTGATGGGCACACATAAATGACCCACAGGCTGGGATGGCGAAGGGGCTGTGTGGAGCCTGAAACACGTGCTCTCATCAGCTTCCCGGAGGCTGCAGGGACCCTCAGACCCTTTCCCGGCCATCGAGGAAGAGGCCTGGGCAAGGACAGGACGGAGGGCCGTTGCCTGTTTCCTCCCGGCCCCTTAACAAAGCTTTGGGAGTCGTGCGGGCTCTGTGAAGTTCCCTGCTATCCTTCTCGGCAGCTCGGCTGCCTGCCTGCCTTGACAGGTGGACATCGTTATCTCTATCAGGACAGTTAAATTACCGAAGGAAAAAATTTCACCCTGAAGCCATCAATTTTACTTTTGATCCTTCTCCTCAGGTTGAAGCTTCCTTCTAAAGTCCCTTAAAAAAAAGTAGAAAATATAAAAAACCCTTTAAAATGGAAGTTTTATGCAACAGACAATGTTCGCTATTTGAATGATTTCTTTTGAGCCCGGATAGTATTTCTGTGTTGCCCACTATCCAATAAAACATTAATCACAGAAATATTGAGCTTTAGAGAGTGCCTTCCAATCTCCAGCATGTCCATGTCAAGCACTTAGGGGAATGGATATATTATAAATCTGGAGATGTGTGCAGTTACAAAGTTCACTGCTTCCAGGACCCGCACTTCTAAGGCAGAGAGGCAAGGGGCTCATGCTTACTTTGCGCCATGTTCTCCTTGGAGTGGGGAGAAGGCGCACAGAGACAATCTCCATGATGATTTTCATCATGACATGGATCCTTATGAGCTTCCCTCACCCTTCGGTGAGCTGTTGTTTCATAGACCTGGAGGACTCCAGGCACCTCGTTCAACCACTGTGAGATTCAGCTTCACTACAGGTCAGTATGAGGATTTAATGAGCTATGGATATTATGGGTTACACATATGTGAACTAGCTCTAGATATGACACTGTTTGCTTTACATACATGATCTCTTTCAAGCTGTGCTTCATTCTCTGTGTGGGCATTATAATCATCCCCAGCTTGCTGCAGATATTAGAAAGATTGAGTGATCTGTTCGAGATCACATTGCTTATAAATGCGGACTTCTGACTCGTGTTCACCTTACCCTAACGGTGCTGCCTCTCCCTGTGTGAGGTAGGTAGGTAGGTAGATGCCTCATGCTTGGCATACAGATGCTCAAAAACACCAGCTCCTTGCCTGCCTTTGTCTGCTTGCAGTTCCTGTCGGTCTGAAGGCTCTCCTTGGCACAAAGAGTACACTCAGCTCACACGGGTGGGAAGCCAAAACTGCTTGAGAGTTAATGCCCTTGGCAACAACACTCAGCCAATGATGGGTGGGAGGATGGTGGATAAATACCCCAGTTCCCTCACCCCTGGTTTGGGGATGCACGTTGCATATTGTCTCCCAGAGTTCCTTGGCTGGGTAAGTCCAGATTTTCTTCCACCTGCTGTGTGGCAACAACTCTAATACCAACTTCTCCCAAGGTGACTCAGTTCAGCTTTTGCATTTTTTTTTCCCAGAAATAAGGAGCAAACACAAATAAACTCCCTGCTCACCAGTCCTTGTCTCAAGTTCTGCTTCTGCAGGAACCCAGGCAACCTGAGATTCCGGAGGGCCATGGGATGTCTGTTGATCTCAGACGCCCTGGTAGCTGGCACAGTGCCTGGCAAAGAGGAGGTACACCACAGGTGCTTTTGTGATAGGCAGCATGAGGTAAGTGTGGGTGTCTGGGCTCAAGTCTTGGCTAGGACACATGCTAGCTGTGATCCTGGGCAAGTTATACATCTACGTGGAGCCTCCGTTTACTCATAAGGATCAGAATCCTTGCAGGGGTATTTCTGTATTTGGACACAGTTCCCAGAGAGCCTGACGTATAGTGAGCTCTCAGTGCATGGTAGCTACAGTGATGCTTCACGGAAGGCGGCGCAGTTCAGGCTCCCAAGTTGCCTGCCAAACCGGCAAGTCGAGGGCCCGTGATGTGCAGGGCTCACGGTGGCAGAATGAGCTACTGCTATCACCCCTCAAAAGCGCAGCCCGAGCTTCTGTGGTGCTCCAGCCAGACGCCTCTGTAGAATTAGGCTTGTCTCGCTCGCAGTTGCTTCCGGTGGGCCTCTCTAGCAAAGAGCGTGATGGCGGGTAAAGGAGGAAAACAGAGAAAACCTCTGAGTTTATTCTTTGAAGAAAAGCAATGGGCTTCTTTTATCTCCAGTTTGAAAGGGTCTGTGGAGGTCAGCACATCTGTGCTCCAAAGTCAACTGTTGAGACAAAAGGCATGTGACAGGGAGGATAAACAGATGTAAATACCATGGCCCCAGGCCTGGCTCTCCTCCAAGGATGAAGGAGGGCCTCTAAAAGTCGAACTGATTAGACAAATGCCCACCTTCTGTAGCCTTTTTAGACATTCCTGTCCTTGGCCTTCATTAAAAGTGTTAGACTTGCAATGGCAATTTCTGAGGCACAGTCTGACCCAGCAAGATAAGTAGGCGTGTGGACATCAGCAGGCGAGCTGGGGGCCTGTCCCAGCATCTCAGAGCCTGTTTGGTCCACAACATTTATTCTGAGAAGCAGCAGCCGGAAGACACAGCCTGCATTACGTGAATGTGAAAATTATATCGGGGAGCCTCTGGGTATCCAGGGTATTATTATGATGATTATTTGAATAAAAGCAAGGGCCATGTGGCCTGTGTCCTGGAAAATTAAATTCTCAGGCTGTCTCAGTGTACCGGGATTGAGAAGCGTGGGCTGTGGACATGAATGTAAGTGATCTCTGTCATGGCCGCATGTCCGACAGAGAGTGTGAGTGGCCTGGTGCATGCTGGGTTTCCATAGTGCACGCAGGAGGGGACTGTCCTCTTGGAGACGGAGACTGCTTTCTCATGACCCTGTCAGCTTCAAGGATTCAGGGAGACATACAGTTAGCTGTGTACATGCTGGGAAACCTGTGTTTTAGGAAATATATTGGGAAGGAAACCAAGATTTCTGGAGCTCCCCTGGGCTCCCAGCAGGTGACCTGAGTACTACATTGAGAGTCAAATCCTCACAACGGTCCGTGAAGACGTCCCTTTTGGACACAGGGACATGGTGATGTGGCTGGGATTTCAGGCCCTGTCCTACCTGGCTTCCAAGCCCTTTCCACCCGTCTGAGTCACGCTTTAATAACGTAAGTTAAATGATGTCATTCTTTGCTTATAACTCCCCCACCTCAGAGTAGAAGCCAAAATACCCATCTTGGCATTTTCCAAGGCCCTGATGTTCAAGTCCTCTGCTGCCTGTCTGATTAACACTCAGAGTCTTTACACAGGCCCCTGCTTCCTCTGCTGCCTGCTTGTGACCCGGGCCGCCAAGCATGGTCCTGCAGAGGGGTTTTGCACTGCAGCCGCCTTCTGAGCACCTACCCAGAAGCCTGTGGTTCCCACTCTTGCTCATCTCAGTGTTTCAATGGCAGCTCTTAGAGAGGCCTGCCAAGGTGGGCCCACCTGAAGCAGAAGCTTCTGTGCCTCTCTATACCCTAGGACTGCCTCACGTTCCTTGCTGTGTTCTCCACTGCCCGGCTTCCTGGTGCAGCCATTGCCTGTGCCCCACCTCTCTGTTAACGCAGGGACTTCCTCCACCTTTCCCACCAAGTGGGGGTTTGATGACTGCTTCTTGTGCCTGGGTTTGAATCCTGCTTTGACCACTGTAAGCCACGTGTGCCCCCTCCAAAGCTCTCCAGGTTTTAGAGTTTCACCAGGAAGCAGAGGGTGAGAGTATCCCGTATGCCCCAGGCCGCTGGTGAGACGTAGGCTGCAGCTTACAAGCTGGACCAAGAAACTACCCTGTGGCAGTGGTCATCACAGGGACGGAGGACGTGCAGGACACTGGCCCAGGCCGCCAGCGATGCTCCCGGAGGACACCTGGGAAGGCCACAGTGTGCGGCTGGACAGAGCACCATTGGGCAGGGCGAGCAAGAATTTGCCAATGGTCAGGACAGGTGCACTGAATCCAGGCTGGTCCTGGCACATCGTTATGGGGGCTCTGACCTTTTGGACCCCCTATTCTCCCTCCAGCTTCCTTTCCTTGCTTCCTCGGCAACATGTAGCGAGGGATAACTGTGTTCCCAGGTATTGTGCAGGGCGGTGGGGAGCGTCACAGGGGCAACAGTGAATGGAGAGGACTGCTTGCTCGTGTTCTCGGGCAGCCATGGCAGGATGAGGAGCGGGACTTACTCATCAGCGTCATGAATTGCTATGGGGCACAGCAGGAATTTAGACCATCGGGGTGAGTGTGTGCATGTGTGGGTGTGTGCACCCTACAGGCTGATGGAGATTGATGTTTCCTTATCCTCCATGTGAGATTTCAAGGGAAAAGAACCCGAAGAGCTAACCTTTAATGTCAGCCCCGGGCAAGGCAGGTGGGAGCTAACCGCCAGCACCATGCTGAGGGCAGACGGCGCGCAGGGCTGTCAGAGAGAGAGTGGCTGCGGGGTCTCCCTTGCCTGCCCCATCCAGCCTGGAAGACAGCAGCAGGTGTGGACCGAGTCCTAGAAAACCCCACGCGTGACATCCGCCCCTCTTCCTGCATGAAGCACCTCTGGTTCCCCGCATAGCTGATGTCACCCTGTTTCTTAGATGAACAAGCGGAGGCTCAGTGGTCTGAGTCACCCCCTTACATCCGTGTGAGAACAGCCCGTATTGGACTCTGAACTTCTATGTCTCCGGATTTAAGCAAATGCAGTGGCCATCTCCCCCGAGGGAGGAAAGTGTTCAACTCCAGCCAGACCTGAGTCCTGTCACAGGCGTATCTGCTTTATTTGGCGGAAACAGACACAACAGCAGGCCTCTGCTGATGGGGAAGAAGACCGTGATTGCTGCGCCCTTGCAGGAGGACTAAATATTAGCCTCATTCCCAGGCCTGGCCCCGGGTTGCCTGGCCCCCGATTGGGGCAGGGAAGGCTTGCTGGGCCTTCTGAGAGACCTGGGACGGGCTGGCTGACCCCTGGGCCAGGCTTGCCATCGTAAAGTCGGCTTGAGCATATCAGGTGTGTCTGCTCACCTCCACACTCCTTGCTTGGTTTCAGGAGCTGACCCCCACTGCCTGGTTCACTTACAGCCAAAGCAGCCTCTGTGTCCTTAGAGAGGTAAAGCATCTTATTAAAAAAGAAACGATGCTTTTATTCATTTATTCATTCACCCATCCTTTCATTCACTAGGAATGATCAGGGCATGGATTCCTTTCTGCTAGGCTCTGTCTTGAGTTCTGGGGTAGCAGAAATAGACAGGGCCCCGGAGATGCCTTCGGGAATCTCAGGGTCTGGTGTACAGCTCAGACGTAGACGCGGTCAACTTCAGGCAGCATGGAAAGTGTCATGATGGAGATAATGAATCCAGACAGGCTGCATGGGGGAAGGCGACTAACTCAGAGCCGAGAGGGAGCGAGTCATGGAAGATGTCTCTGAGTAGAAAAGCTTGGGCTGGAACCTGATAATGATCTGGGATTCTGGCCCAAGGAGGAGAAGGAAGGGAGAGTAGTTGGGCAGAAGGGACAGTGACTTATAGTATCAGCTACACGTGAGCCTGGGGACAGGGAATAGGGCTGGAGGCAGGCTCATCCAGGATGACCGGGGGCTCTGCCCCACGTCTATTGCTAAGGACTGGGTGGACGCAGCAAGGTACGCACAATGAAAGGCTCTGTCGACTGGTCTCCACAGGCCCCTCTAGGGCAGGATTCTGGGGCTATGAGGCTCTGAACAGCTGGGTGCCAGGTGGCTCAGGACTGCAGCTCCTGCGTTCCTGGGTAAATTCAGAACAGCTGAATATTCCTGGCCCTTTCCTCATGGCACATTGTCCACACAGGCCTCCCTTTGGCAGCAAAATCATCTTTAATTCTTGGGCGCTCTGGGGATTTGGGGTGGTGCACAAAGCCTTCTACGTGCTCGCCTCCCATTCATTAATTATCGTCATGAGAAACTTGTATTTATCAGACGCTGAGCACACTGAGCATGGGTTTTGGGGAGAGATAGACCCACGCGGAATGCTAGTGGTCTGATATGGCTGGTCCTTAGAAGAGTTACCAGACCACGGCTGTTAGTTAATTAGGAATTCAGGGCCTGCCATTCAAAGATGGTTGATAAACAGCTCTGAGCATCATTATCTCCTCGACCCACTGAGCAGTTGGCTGCCTCCCTGCCAAGCTGCCCAGACCCCTGGGAGGGAGGACAGCTTCCCCGGATTGTGAACAGCATCTGACGTTCTATGGCAAAACGCTGCAAGAGCCCCGGGCCAGCGTGGACCAAGTATGGTCTGCCTGGACTGAACATCCTTTTTCTGTCTCCTCTTGTCCACCCAGGATGACACTTTCCTCATCGGTCAAATGAGACCAGTAGCAGATTCCCATGTGTGTTACTGGTGAGTGAATGAGGTCATGGGATGAAGGAGAATGGCCAGTCAGGGAATCAGGGTGCCTGTGAAAAGCACACTGGTCACGGGTATTCAGTGTGGGTAGATTTCAGCAACACGGAAGGGTGGTCAGGAGGTCACTCCCTCTTTTTTCCTTCTCCTTGGGACCCTTGTGCCCTTCAAATCCTGGAGCTCCCTGGAAGATCCTGGATAAAGTCCCAATTTTGTCACTTGATGGAGACTCAGTCTAGGGGCTCCACTAGCAGGACACACCTGCTTGGGAAATTGGGATTTTACAGCTCAAAGGCCGATACGTGTTGGGTTAAAAACATCCAATTGCCCATCCAGATCTGGGAGCGAAGCAGACTGCATACTTTCCAGTCTCTTTTTACATAAAGGTGTAGAGCAGAGGGAATCAAGGAGAGAAATGCAGAACAAGGGAGACACTGAGGATTGGGTGAGAGGCATTTTGGGACCCTGAGAAATCTGTGGATGCAGAACTGAGGGGAAAGGTGAACAGATGCATCAAACCTGAGCTGAGCAAAAAGTGCTAACTTTTCTCTCACTCTTTCTACAAACACCCCAAAGGTTGGGTGCTAGCAGCTCCCGGGATATTGACAAACATGGTGCTGGATGTTTAGTTGTTTTTTAGTTTTTCTTTTTTTTGTGTGTTTTGGTTGTTTTGTTTTGCTTTGTATAGAGGAGGGATGGATGGTCCTGGTTTTCTCTGCCCGGCCGGGACAGTGTTGTGAGGCACGACCCTGCCTTTTCATCCCTGTCCAAGAGGCTATTGAGAGAGGCGAAGGCTTGACAGGCAGAAGACGGCTGGCCAGCCCCTGGGAGCCTCCCTTCCTGCTCAGGCTGGAAGCTGCTGCTCTGAGGGGCCGAGCCCTGGCCTCTACACTAGGGGCCGTGCTGGGAGCTCACGAGGCCTGGCCTCCTTCCCAAGAGCTAGATGTTCATATTACGGCTGTTTCACAGCTGAGGAAACTCCGGCTCAGAGGCAGCCCCTTTCTCTGTGTCCTTGCTCTAGTGGGTAATAGAGCCACAGTCAAAGCCGGGTCTGCTCCTTTCACGGCAGCCACTCCTCCTGGAACTGAAGCGGGCCTCTGCCAGTGACCAGTGTGCTCTCTGCAGGCACCCTGAGAGCGAGCCAGCGCTGCCCTTCCCCTGCGGGTTTCGGTCATCTGTGTCCCTGGGCATTCAGGCCTCCAACCAGCCTGCGGCTCACCCGATGGCTCGGCAGGCTGGGCTCCTCCAGACCTTGACGGTCTGCCCAGGCACCTCTCTTCTTACTTTGCAGACTCTGACATCTCTGCCTTCCAGAATCTTCTGCCACTTCAAAGACCAGATCAGGAACCCCCTCCTCCACCATCCCAAGCAAAAAACAACCTCTCTGCCCACAGACTCAGTATACCATTTCTCCTGTGGCCCAAGGAAAATAATTTGCATTTGTTATTTTAATTTTTAGAACTAGGATCTCCCAAGTATATTGCTTTATTGCCTTCCTCTCCCCACCTACAATTTAGATTGTAAACTCCTTGAGGGAGAGAATATAATATAAAATAACAAGGTATAATATAATAATATAGATTCTCCAGCCTGCCCTGGCTCTCTGGGTAGGCACAGACCTCTGCTCTCATCAGGATCTGCTGTGTTTCCTTAGGCCTCCATTCCTCTGCACATGGGTCTTCCCAGCCTGGAAGGGGACATTACCCGTCTCAAGACCTCATTCTTTTCCTCCAAGTCCCACCCCAGGCCAAGATGTCTGCTACCTGGGAGGCTACGCAGCCCCTAGTGTTCAGGCCCGAGCTCAGGAAGGTGTCCTGCCTCTGCGGGAGTTCCCTCGCCCTCCCCATGTTTCTGTTATAACACAGGCAGAGTTTCCGTTCCCCACTCAACAGCTCATCTGTCTCAATGCTGGGGGCACTTGATTTTCTTTCTGGCCCATAGTAGGGCCTCAGTGTATCTTTGCTGATTGAACAAAGGGACAGGAACAAGGAATGGTCAGAACATGTTTGCCAAACTACAGGGGACTAAGTAAACTTCTCCCAAATATCCTGAGGAGGTGGGGAACTTGGGGACTTATCTCCATTTAACAAAGGGAAAAAAACGGAAGCCCAGAGAGGTTAAGCAAACTGTCCAAAGACGAGATGCTGGTGACGGCCGAAGGTGGCCTCATGCAGGCGCCGCAGGCAAAGACGATGGGCTGGCCGTGAGCTCTGTGTGTTCGGCACTGAGCCAGCCTCCACGGGGGCCGCGGTGGGGAAGTGAATTTCATGTGAACACGTGGCCAAGACAGTCACTGGCCTCTCTGGACCTGCCTTGCCCCTGCCCAGTGTTTCCTTCTCCCAGGCCCTCCATGGGAATGCACCTCCAGGCCGGAGCAGGGAGGAAAAGGATTCCATTTTCACCCGCCACTTTCCAGGGAACGCTTGACACTTGAGCCAGACGTAAGAGCCTCCCTAGAGCCAGGCTCGACTCATGAGGCCACACGGGGTGTTCCCGGCAGATGTTGGCCACCCCCGGCCACACAGGGCCACCCTGCTGGGCCCCCATTCATCTGGCCCAGCTGTGCAGGAGCTTTAGAACTAATCCACAAGAATGTTCCTTTCAGCTCTGATTGGCTGTTGGTGACATCATAGGAATTTGGGAGAAGTGATTTTATTGCATATCCTGTTATATATGTCCTCGATTAATAAACATTGGGCAATCAAATTAGTTATGTCATCATAAATGCAGATTTGCTGGCAAAATATTTTGAAAATGTGCGGTTCAGTCAAGAAAGACTTGATTGGAGTGATAACCCTCTCATTGTGTAAACGACACCAAGAGCAAGCAGCAAAGGTTTTTGTTTAGATTAATGGCCAAACTCAAGTGTCCTGACCCAGCAGGGTCCTACCCTTTTACACTCCTCTGCCTGGAAGATCTTCCAAGGAGATGGTTGGATTTTTCTTTCCATCTTATATAAGGCAGCAGAGGGAATGGCATGTTTGTAATATGGTATGTATGTATGCCTGTATTTACAGAAGACAGGCATGGAAATTCAGCAAACGATTCTAGTTGTAATATAAAAAGGCTGTATTAGTTCCCTAAAGGTGCAGTAACGAAGATCCACCAACGAAATGGCTTAAACAATAAGAATTTATTGTTTCAGAGTTCTGGAGAGCTAGAAGTCCAGGACCAAAGGGTTGGCAGGGTTGGTTCCTTTCAAGTGTTGTGGGGGAGAATCTGCCCCTGGTGCTTGCTTAGCTGGCCCTCTGGGTGCCCCTGAGATTATAGAAGCTTCGCTGTAGCTTCTGCCTCTATCTTCACATGGCATTCTTCTTGTGTATATGTCTGTGTCCAGTTTGCCCTTTCAACGCGGGCACCAGTCATATTGAATTAGGACCTACCTTAATAACTTCCTATTAATTACATTTGCAATGACCCTATTTCCAAAGAAAGCCACATTCTGAGGTACTTGGGGTTGGGGGGGTGTGGTCACACTTAAACTCATAGCAGACTCCTTTGAAAGGAGACAGTAATGACATAATAAAGAAAGTATTGTCTAGGATACTTTCTAGATCTTTCACCTGGAACAAGATAATTTCATTCACTGAATTTCTTCACCTTTAAAATGCATTAAATGCCAATTACATGCCAGGCACATTAATGTTCTGGTTGTTGGTCTAACAACACGGCAAATTGGGGACCAGGGAGGTCAATGTCTTGGCTGAATTCACACGGAGCATAACTGACAAAGTCTGATGGGTTTGGGGGTCTTGAGGCCTATCTAGGTTTTCACGTGACCTCTCTGCCTTTATATATGCTCTCCATATTGAAGTATTTAATTCATCTCACATAAACAAAGATAGGCTGAAGGAAACGTCCTTTGAGTTAAATACGGGCAATCTGGGCTGCACAGTCAGATGTGCCTCTACTTCTATGTGTGGGTTCAGGTGCTGTTAAGCCTTCCCTTAGACATGCACCAGTTAGTGCCTGTTGATGCCAAGAAATTTGTTTAGCCTTTTAATCAGGAAATGGCAAACACAAATGGCAGCGTCTTACAAAACAATATCTAGCTATGTGCAGTTCGTAAGAGACTCATCTATAAGTAAAACGATGCAGAATGTTTGAAGGTGAAGAAATGGAAAAAGATGTATCAGACAAGTGCTAATAAAAACATAGATACTCCAAATTCACATCATAAAATTGAATTTCAAGTCAAAATTTTTGTCATTAGGGGTTTGGAAAGTTGTTAGTTATCATAAAAGGAATACTTTATTAGGCTATATAGTAATTATAACCTTTAATGTTAGTAACAGCATAGCTATATATAAAGCAGAAGTTTACAAAGTTTTAAGGAAAAATTGGCAAATCTATAATCAAAGTAAGATATTTCAGTAGCCCTCTTTTAAAACTGTTATGAAAGGAAGATGAAAACCTTAGTAAGGATATAAGAAATTTGGACAAAATTCTGAAAAGCAGACAATACATAAAATTCAGAGAATACACATTATTTAAGAATATCCATGGATGCTTGTAAATATTGACTAAGTAATAATCTGTAATGGAAGTTTCAACTTCAACACCAATAAAATTATATTAAGTAGACCATTATCTCTAAACACATTTCAAGAAAATCAGAGATCAATGAAATAATCTCAAGCCTACTATATGTTTAGACACAAAAAGAAAAAAAGGCAACTCAGTAATTCATGGAACAAATAAGGCATAATGTAAGGTAAAATATTTAAAACTAAATGATAATATAATAATCTATAAAAATCTGGCAGGTAAAGTTCAAGTGTTAGCTGGAAATTTGTAACTTTAAAGGCATACATTAAGATATGTTAAAGTTTAAAAATTGATGAAATAAGCACTTAATAAATTAGGTAAAGAGCAATAGTAAACCCAAAGAAAATAGAATCAAAGATATAATCAACATAAGACTAGATATTAGGAAACATAAAAAGCATCAATGAAATCAAAGTAAGTTCTTTAGAAGACTATTGGAACAGAAAAATCTCTGCTGAGATTAATAGAAGGAAAAAAGAGAAGTCACAAATAAAATTATTAGGAACAAAAAAGATTAATAACATATTACAGATTTTGTGATAACTTTGTTACAGTAAACGTGAGAATTTAGAAGAGATGGGTAACTATTGAAATAATATGAGTCACTAGAACTTCAGTGAAAAAAGTAAAATAACTGAATAAACCAGTTACTATTACAAAGTAAACTTGTTGGCATATAGATCAAATCAATGTAACTCTTCTAAAAAGGCACTAGGTTTAGGTTGTTTTATTAAGGAATCTTACCAAACTGTTAGGGAACAAATAACGATGTCTTTTACAAATAATTTGAGTAGAGAAAAAGAAAGAAAGCTACCTAACTTACTATGTAATGCTAGCATTAGCTTGATTCTAAAACTGGAGGACAGAGCAAGAGAAAAATTACAGTTCCTACTTATTGAGATAGAGGCAAAAAATCATAAATAAAATATTGCCAAATCAAATTCAGTTGTGTTTTAAAATTTAAAACTGGATTTATCTCAGAAATGCAAGATTTTGTTAACATCATGAAGCTTATCAAATTAGACAACAGTGTCAACACATTAAAAGAGAAAAAAATATAATAGCATCTCAATGGATGCAGGGAAATAGTTGATTAAATTCACTATACCTTTATCATAAACATTTTCAATAAACTAATAAGAAAAATTAAGAAAAGTATCTATTATCAGTATAGACCATAGGAAAGAGCTCAATAAATTTAAGAGTATTTAAATAATACAATAAAATAATGTGGTTATGTAGCCATACAAAAATGAAACTAGACATCAATCATACAAAACATGTAGAAAATCCTAAAATACTGGGAAATTAAACAACTTACTTCTGCATAACTACTTAAAGAAGAAACTGCAGTGAAAGCCGAAAATATCATGAGTTGAATGAAAATGGAAGCACGATATATAAAAATGTGTGGGATGCAGCTAAAGTAGTTCTCAGAGGGAAATGCATAGGGTTATTGCTTGTAGTAGAAAAGAGTGCCGCAAATCCATAATGTAACCCTGCAAAGAAGAAACTTAAAACAGAAAAAGAACAAAGTAAAGCCAGAAAGACCAAAAGAAACAATGAAAGAACAGAAACCAATGACATAGAATGCAGGACAAAAGAAAATAAAATTGATCAAGCCCAAATCTGGTTCTTTGGAAACATTAATTAAATTCATTAATGTCTAGACAAGCTGATCAAGATAAAACAGAGAAGGCATGAATTACCCTTAACAGGAATGGAAGAGGTGACATCCTAAACAATGGTAAACATATTAAAAGTATATAATAAAACATTATGAACAAATTTTGGTAACTCCCACCACCCCAGCCATGTCCCAGCAATTTAGGTAAAATGAACAAAGTCATTGAGAGACACAAAGTATCAAACTATCACAAGAAGATAACGTGAAAACTCTTTTATCTATTATACAAATCAAATTTGTAGTTAAAAATTTTACATCACATAAAACAAACAAACAAAAAGCCCCAAACAAATAAAAGAACAACTCCTGGCCCATATATTGCACTGGTGAATTTTACCAAATATCTAAAGAAAACCTCTAGCCAATTCTACAGGAGCTCTTGCAGAATATATAAGAGAACACTTGTCACCTCATTTTAGGAGTCTTCCATTATACCAAAACTAGACATTTTTATCCTTATTATAATGAAAGAAAACTACAGAACAATATCCCTTAAGAATATCATAGAGATAAAAAGTCCATAAGAACTTTTTCTGTGTGCGGTAAATCAAATCCAATAGCACACACACAAAAAGTCTTAATGTATCATAACCAAAAGGAGTTTAGCACACTAACAACACAAATTTGGCTGAACATTCTAAGATCAATCAATGTAACTCTCTGTAATAGCAGGCTAAAAAATTATCTCAATAGGTGTAGAAATATACTTTTTAAATTTAATACCTATTCGTGATAAACAAACAAAAATGCAAACCAGGAATGGAAGGAAGTTCCTCAACCTGATAAAGGGAATCTAGCAGATACCTAGAGCTAATAGCATACTTAGTGTCAACAAACTGAACACTTTCTCCTAAAAATCAGAAACAGTATGGATGTTCACCTCACCATTTGCCCTGGAGGTCCTAGTTGTGCAGTCCGGTAAGAAAAAGACAAAAAAGGCTTCTACATTGGAAAGGAAGAAGTAAAACTGCTTTCATACAGAGAAACATGATTGTCTTTGTGAAAAATTCTAAGAAAAATATAAAGGGAGTTCTAGAACTCATAACTGAGTTTAGCACAAGATACAAAGTCAGTGTACAAAAATCAAGTGTATTTCTCATACTAGCCATGAACAATTAAAAACTGAAATTCAAATAAACAATACCATTTACCAGAACATCAAAAATATGAAACATAAAGGAACAAATTATTTGCAAGATCTGTACACCAAAACCTACAAAATACTGCTGAACTGAATTAGAGAAACCCAAATAAAGGAAAAGATAAAATATGTTATGGATTGGAAGAGTCCATATCATTCAATTCAATTTCCTTAAATTCAACTATTGATTCAGAAAAATCCCAGTCAAAATCACAGCAGGATGTTCTTTAAATTGGCAAGCTGATTCTAAAATTTGTATGGAAATGCAAAAGCACTTAAAAAACAGTTTTGGGGAAATTATGTTCCTGAATTGAAGCTTTCTATAAAGCTACAATAATCAAGCCATTGTGTTATTGGTGTAAAGACAGACATAATAGATCAATGGAAAAGAATTGAAAGTGGAAAAATACATCTTCAATATATGGTCAATTGAGTTTCAACAAAGATGCCAAAGTAATTCAAAAGGGAAAGAATTGTCTTTTTAACAAATGGTGCTTGAATAATTGGACATCCAGACGGAAAACAATAAAGCTCGATCCTTACCTTGCACTATACAAACAATGAATTAGAAATGAATCATGCATCTAAATATAATAACAGCTAAAACTGTAAAACTTCTGGATAAAAATGTAGGAAAAAATAGTTGTGACCTTGAGCTAGGCAAAGATTTCTTAGGACACAAAAAAATAAGAATCATTAAAAATGTCATCAATGACACTTCATAAAAACTAAAACCTTTTGCTCTTCATAAGACAGTTAAGGAAATGAAAAGGCAAGCCATGGACTGGGAGAAAATATTTACAAAACATTTATTCAGCAAAGGACTTGTATTCAGAATATAGAAGGAATTCCACAACTCAAGTAAAAAGAAAAATCACCTGATTTTAAAAATTGTGGATGTAATTGTTGAACAGACATTTCACCAAAGAAGATACAAGATGGTAAATACACTGAAAAGCAGTCAAAATCATTTGTCTTTAGGGAAAAGCAAATTGAAACTGCAGTTTTAAAAATGTGCATGCCCACTAGAATGGCTAAACTTGAAATAACTCACAATAACAAGTATTAATGAAGATGTGGAGCAATTGCAACTCTCATACATGCTGAAAGAGATGCAAAATGGTGCAGCCATTTGAAAAAACAGTTTGTCAGTTCATATAGTTTGTGATTCTTGCAATGGAATATTACTCAGCAATAAAAATGAACATACTGCCAATACATGTAACAACATGGACGAAGCTCAAAACAACATGCTAAATGAAGAAATGCAGACACCTAAAACTACATGCTGTATGATTTCATTTATATTAAAAATTTTTTGCTATTATTAATGTACAATTACATGAACATTATGGTTACTAGACTCCCCCTATTATCAAATCCCCCCCATATACCCCATTACAGTCACTGTCCATCAGCGTAGTAAGATGCTGTAGAACCACTACTTGTCTTCTCTGTGTTATACTGCCCTCCTCATGCCCCGCTCCCTACATTATGTCTGCTAATCGTAATGCCCCTTTTTCCCCCTTGTCCCTCCCTTCCCACCTGTCCTCCCCAGTCTCTTTCCCTTTGGTAACTGTTAGTCCATTCTTAGGTTCTGTGAGACTGTTGCTGTTTTGTACAGAGAAGTAAAGATATGAAGCTCAAGAATGCCCATGTTCTGACATGACCCCATTATAACAGACAAATAAACACAACAACCATGTCTGCTTTTTTTCTTTGTTCTTATGCTCCACAGATGAGTGAAATCATTTGATACTTGTCTTTTTCGGCCTGGCTTATTTCACTGAGCATAATACCTTCTAGCTCCATCCCTGTTGTTGCAAATGGTAGGATTCGTTTTCTTCTTATGGCTGAATAATATTCCATTGTGTATATGTACCACATTTTCTTTATCCATTCATCTACTGATGGACACTTAGGTTGCTTCCATTTCTTGGCTATTGTAAATAGTGCTGCGATAAACATAGGGGTGCGTATGTCTTTTTCAAACTGGGCTGCTGCATTCTTAGGGTAAATTCCTAGGCATTTACATTAAATTAAAAAAAATTATATGGGCAGGAAGAAAATCAGTGGTTGCCTGGTGCTGGGAGAGGAGATTGATAGCACGAGGATGGGTATGAGGGAAATTTTGGGGGCGATAGAAATATTCTATTCCATGTTTGTGACTATGAACATTTGCCAAAGCTTATCAAGTCATACACTGAAACTGGTGAGCATAATTTTATGTAAATTTTAAATTAGTAGAGATGCTTTAAATAAAAAGAGCATAAACACTGTTGAAAGACAAGCCAAAGCCTGGGAGAATATAATTGCAACATACTTACCTATCCAGGATTAGTATGTTGAAATCAGAATCTGCTTGGGGGCGCCCCCCCCCCCCCCCGCTACAATGCAATAGGAAAGAGACAGCAAAGAAGGAGAAAGACAGGGAGGGGTATGAACAGTGAGTCATAGAGGAGGAAGCCCTAGTGGATAGTGAACACCTTTCACTGTGGATCAGGGAAATTAAAGCAACATTGCACATCACTTGACTCCTGTTGGAGTGACTGAAATAAAAAATGTGGCAATACCAAGACCCAACGCCCTCTTTTAGTAGAAAAAGTTGTATTACTCCTGGCTGCAAATGGGGAGCAGATTTTCCTTCTTGTAGCTTCCTGACAGATATAGCATTGATAAGATCTGAGTCTGAACCATCACATGTTCCACTAAAGTTCTGCTGAGGACTTGGAGTCCTGAGCAAGTGTCACCACTTTTACAGATATAAACATAGGATAGGCGCAGCTATAAATATCATTTATTACCTGCCTTCCCCTCCAGAGCATAAGCCCTATGAGGACAAATAGTCTTAGACAGAGCTTTTTTCTCAGGGCACAGAACAGTGCCTGAGAAATAATGGAAAACATAGAAGAATAGAATAAGTAATAGAATACTAGAATGAAGATGGGGTAACAGCAGCCAGTGGCACAACGGCAAGAGTGCCAGGACCAGCATCCCTCCCCAGGGCCAGGTGCCAGCAGAGATAGCATACTGGGAACGGTGTGCAAGGTACAGTGGTGTCAGCAGCAAGCCAGGGTGAGGGGTCTCACACACTTCAGCAGTACTAGCAATGGGGCCAAGACCGGTGGCGTGCCTAGTTCAGTGGTGCCAGAGGTGATGGCCATATCAGTGGTGTGCACAGCACGGACGCACCAGCAGGGTGACTTTGCTAAGGTTGTGGCTATGATTCCAGCTGCCTGACCTCTCCTCCAGCTGCTCTCTTCTTGAAGTGCCTTCATGCCTTTTGTCTGTTTCTCCTGTGAATCCCTTCTTCAGCTACCAACCTTCTCATTAAATCCTTGTCTGTTTAATTTAATGAGAGCCACTTTCTGTTGTTTGCAACCAAGACCCCTGATGGTTAGATGCACAGCTGTTGAAATGAGTGAACTGGGAATGTGTGTATCAATATGGATAAATCCCCAAAACAATGTTGAGTGCATACCAAAAAGGATATATACAGAATGATACCATTCATGTAAATTTTAACTACATACTAAGCAAAACCATTTATTTATAAATGAGAAGACCTGCAGTAGGAGTGCTAAAGTATGGAAGGGAAAGATAGGCAACACCTTCAAAATGCTAATGACCTATAGGGAAAAAGAGGGGAAAGTGAAGTAAGTCAACTGTACCTCTGAGATGTTAGCTCAAAGAAGCCAGAAGCAGACATGGTTGTTGTGTTTATTTGTCTGTTATAATGGGATGTCGGAACACGGGCATTCTTGGGCTTTGTATCTTTACTTCTATGTACACTCAAAATATTTTATAACTATTAAAAGAACACAGACACTTTTTGTCTCTGCCTGCCCAGCCTCCCTTACTCCCCATGGTGACCCCAAGTCACTGCTGCAGGACCCAAGGGTTCCCCAGAGCTGAGTTCTGAATCTGCTGCCCGAGGCTAAGGACTCTCTCCCTCTCTGGAAAATGAGATCTTGGTAGTTACAGCCACTGCTACCTTCTTTGTCAAAATAATCTGGTGTTTCATAAAAATGTTAAATGGTGATTAGTGATAGGAAATTTACCCCCAAAGTCAGATTAAGGGCATAATAAAATAGAACTGAATCTTAATAGTTTAAAAGTTGTTTCATTGAAGCAATATAAAGAGATCCTTACCAATGTTATTAAATAATAGAACACAATGAATCTTTATTTAGTGTTTAAATAGTTGTTACATTCTTGAAGTAAAAAAGGACAGTCTTTGTAGCTTACCATTTTTTAATGATTCCTTCCTTAGGAAAGACTTCCTGACAATTGAGGTTTCTTTCAGATAGATAGATAGATGGATGGATAGATATAGATGATAGATAGATAGGTAGATAGATGATAGATAGATAGATAGGTAGATAGATAGGTAGATAGATGATAGATAGATAGGTAGATGGATAGATAGATAGATAGGCAGATAGATAGATAGATATATGATAGATAGATAGATAGATAGATAGATAGATAGATAGATAGATAGATGATATATATATATATATAGAGAAGTTCATTGTGCTGTACTGGTGGGATTAGTAAAAGTAAAGCCCTGAATAGTATTCATCCTCGTATTTTCAAAACACTCAACACTTTCTACATTTTTTTTAAGGTAGGGCTCTTTTTAAATTCAAAGAGCTTCCAGGTGGAAATGGAGGCCAAGAATTGTGCCCATTGTAAGTGAAAAGATAGATGCTCAGAGAGAAATGCCCATCAAACAGTCTCACATTCTTTTAGGGATGAGGAAGGACTATAAGACCAGGTTCCTTGGCTGTTTTTTTGGAGTAATTTTTCACTAAATGATGTTGATTTAACCCAGACCCCAGCCCTATGACTTTTAGGTTATTAAGATGACTTTGCAGCTTAACTGAACAAACATTTAAGGACCATTTTATATATAAAGGACCCTATATTAGGCTTTGGAAAACCAAAGACAAAATGCTGTCACTATGCTCATAGCATAATGGGTAAGACACACACATAAATCAGTTTAATTGAAATCTGAAAGGCTTGCATGAGATGTAAATGCAAGGAATTATGGGAAACTCAGGTAGGCTGGAAGGTCAGAAAAGCTGTCGTGGAAAAGGTGATATATTAGCTAAATGTTAGTGAATGAATAGGTGTTAACCAAGATGAGAAGAGAGCACAGAACATTAAAAACAGAGGGAATGACATAGGCTAAGATGTTAAATTGCATGATGTGTGCTGACACCGAGAAGCATCATTAACAGAGGCAAGAAGGCAAAGTGGGAGATAGAAGGAATTTTGGGTTTTGTTGTGGCAAGGTTCTGAAGCATCATAACTGCTGAATTTCTTCCCCAAGAACGTTCGGGAGAAACTACACAGGGGAAAAAGAGGAAAACATAAGAAACACCGTAGAGAAATTTCAATGAGGTAGTAAAGGATATCTAAATAAAGGGAGAAATATACTATGTTCATAGATAGGAAAGCTTAATATTATAAAGATATCGATTTTACCTAAATTGGTCTCTCAGTTTAATATAGATACAGTTATAGAAGTTGAAAAGTGATTTCTAAAGTATATACTAGAGAACAAATATTAAACCTGCAGTTTTGCCAGGACACTTCTGAAGGAGAAAAGAAAGTGGTGATACCAAATATTAGCATTTATTATGAAACCATAATCATCCCAGGAACATGGAAGTAGAGCAGAAAAGGACACATTGGCCAATTGAGTATAAGAGGAAATCTGTCTACATGCACAGGGGATTTTGGTCTACATCAGAACAGCATATGAGATGGCAGAAGGGAAAATGGACTTTTAAAAAGTTGAGTGGAGAAATGGTTATCCATATGTAGAAATGGAAAATTGGACCCCTCATGCGATGTGCAAAAATTTTTTCTAGATGGATTGAAGTCTCAAATATAAGACAAATCACTAAAAAATCTTTGTAGAAAATAGATGGGAATATGCTTCAGGTCTTGATAATTGAATAGACATTTAAACAAGACACAAAAATGTTATGAAATAAAGGATAAAATATTTCACCTTATTAAAATTAACCAAAATACCCATCAACCAAAGTAAAGAGACAAGTTACAAACCAGGAGGAGGTGTACGTAACAAAAAATTGATCTAAAAATCAAATAATCATCTCAAAAAATGGACAAAATACATATGAACTATACCAATAAACATATAAAGAAAAGTTCAACATGCCTGGTGATAGGGAAATTTAAACCCAGGCCACAGTGGCATATGTCATATAGCTTCAACTGGCAATATTTTACAACTCTGCAAATTCCAACTGATGGATATTATAGAATCCATAGGATTGTCTATTCATCACTGGTGAGAGGGAAACAGATACAAATGCTTGAAAAAATCAGCTTGGCATCACCTCCTAAAGCTGAGTTTTCACAAAGCCAATAACCTTAGTAATTCTTCCTATGAATAGTCTTGGAAGAAATTCTTATACACATAAAACATGCAAGCACGACACAGCTGCACCACTCACAACCGCAGAAATTTAGGAATGACAGCATTGCCTATCAGTGGGAGAGTCAGAAAAGAAACCATGGTATACCCACAAGGTGGAATACCAGACAGCAGTCAAAATCAACTGTGGTGATTCACAACTACTGGCTGAATATTAGCAATATGACGTTACACGGAAAAGTCTAAAGTTACCTTGAGCGGCATCACGCTCGTTTTACAAAGCTGAAAACCAGTAAGTGAAAAGTACTTTTTAGGAATATATATACATGCCATAAATCTGTGAAAAAAAGAAAGCAAGTAGATGAACTGAGGAGTGACAGCGGTGCCCCCGAGGGTGAGAGGAAGCAGGGCCTGGCGTGCGTGCGGAGACCCGTGGCTAGACGTAGTGGTGATGGAGGACCTAGTTTCAGTTTGAAAGGTCAGTTTATGGTTGCATGTTCTTAAAAACATTTATAGAGCTATCTAAATAACTGAAAGTGTGTCATGAACCGAAATTGCAGTTATTCCAGTTATGCGTACCTGAAGCTGATAGAAAGGAAGGAAGGGAGAAACAAGGGAAGCACGGACAGAGGGAGTGAGGAAGGAGGGAAGGGAGAAAAGCAGGAAGGGAAGAGAGAGGGTGATGAGCAGGCCCCGAAGAGATTGCTGAGACGGGAGGTGGCAGTCGTGAACGTTGTTTCTCATGCAATTAAATTTTTACTTTTACTTATTATGATATTCCCATATCATAATTAATGAACTTGAAATATTCAGGCAGTGTGCCAAGTGCTTTATACTCTTTATCTCCACAAATTCTCCCTTTGGAACCACTCCCTACATGCAATCTCCCAATAGAGGAGATTTATCCCTATTTTTCAGGCAAGGGAGCTGGTTCAGGGAGGATGGACTGGCCCAAGGGCACTCTCAGGTGCACGGAGTAGTTTCTGTGATATACATTCTTTCACTTATTATCCACTGTTTTTATTCTATGTTTTTTGCTTCTGGGACACCACCCTTTCCGGTTTCCAGGCTTCCCTCCAGCCTAGTTTCCAGGCTGCTCTTTCTCCATCTCATATTTTGGCAACTGCTTTTCTTCTTGATCTCTGCACGTTCACATGGCCCTCAAGCCCTCATTTTCATATTTGCACTGACATCTAAGGCGCCTCATCCCCTCTCATGGCTGAAAACACCATTCACCCCGAAGGTGGTCAACAGTACACGGGTACCTGCTCAGCACCCCCACTTGGCTGCCTAAGGAGTTTTTCAAACTTAACAAGGTCAAAACTGGACTTTTCATTTCCCTCTCAAACCTGCTCCAATCCATCTTCTGTGGTTAGTACTTGCGTCACCATTCACCTGATTGCTCGCCCCAAACCTGCCTGTGACCCATCTTGCCTATCTTTTTTTCACAACCACGTGCCCCATCCATCAGCAAATCCTATCAATGCTTTCTCCAACAGCATCTAAGTCAGTGACTCCTTGGACCCCTCTGTACATCTGTAGTGAAAACTATCATTATTACTCACCTGAGTTATTGCAATGGACTTCCACCTCCTCCCTCTATGGACACCCCTGAGCCTCTATGACTTATTCTCCACACAGAAGTCAGGAGGATATTTTAAAAACTCATCTTACCACGCTTAAAATATTTCTGGAAGCTTAATTTCGAGCTAAAATAAATCCCAAACTCTTACTGACACGTCATCCCTGGCTTCCTCTCATCGGCTGCTATGCTCTCCCACCCTTGCTCTGCAACTGGACAATGGCTTCCTTCCTGTTTGGTAAACTCACTAAGCTCCCCTTCTGATCCTTCACCCTGGCTCTCAGGTATATTCCCCTCCGAGTTCACACTTGGAGATGCTTTCATTAACTCCCTTATCTAAAATACACATATGCAACCTCACCTTTCTCTATTCCCCCCCCTGCTCTTGTTTTATTTTGCTTTTTAGCTTTTTACAGCACTTCTTCAGAGTGTTTATTGCTTGTTGATAAACTTCATTTTCTCTCCAAATGGAATATAAGTTCCTTGAGGGCAGAAAATTTCTCTGTTACATTCACTATTCTACCTCTAGTGGCTAGCCCAGTGTCTGGGGTATTTGTCCCCCAAATTATGAATGAATGAATGTGTGGTCCCTCAAAAACATGACCAGAGAGCTCCTTTTACCTTCACTTTATAAATGAAAAAATAGATGTAGCAAAGTTGCATAGCCACTAAGACATGGAAACAAGACTCAGATCCAAGCAAGTTGACTCCTGAGTTAATGGACTTAATTATTCTGGTATATTTCTTCTTGAAATGGCTAAGAAAGTGACATCCCTGGAGGCCTGCACTGGGAACTTGTGGATAGAAAAAAAAAACTGTTTACAATTAAAATATTACTTTATGCTTCAGAATTGTCTGCCAAGACTGAACAAGATATTTTAAGTAAGTCTTCTCATTAATTCTTATTTAAACTATTAATTTGCTTAGCAAACTTTATGTGGAGAAACAACAATATGAATAACTATCTGAATTCTCTCTGATTTTGAACAGGTAGCTTTCAATTAATCAAGTTTCAGTTGCTTTGTTATTTTATGTGTGGCTGTAAGACTCAGCATAAATGTTGTTTACTAAAATGGTGAGACTATGAGTGGACAGATGTGGCAAATAGAGACAAAAATTCCAAGAGGCAGCTAAGGTAGCTTTTGATCATTACATTCTTTGATAAAAAATGAATATGAATGTATCTTTCTGTTTATAAAAGTAATATGTGTTAATTTTTGAAAAACTGGAAAAAAACAGAAACACATATAGATGATATTTGGAATTTAGAAAGAAGCACTATCAACTGTGTGTATATACATATAAACCTTACCGCATTGGCATCAATATGTATACAGTTTTGAGTCCTGGTTTTTTCCCTTCATATCAATCATAACCATCTTCCTACTGAGTAAATATTTCCTGAGTGTATAATTTTTAATGTCTGCATAATTTCTCATATTAAAACGTCCCAATATTTATTTACCCATTTCCCCAATTTTGTCATGGTAGGAAGCTGCTCTTTTATGTGTGTGTGAAGAACATGCAAAAAACAACATTGTATATAAATCTTTCCTTGCATCTCTGATTATTTCCTGTTTACTGAAAGGTGATTTCAAGTGATGAAAAGGAAGCTTATAGAAATGAAATCAGAGCTATTTAAAAACATGGATCATTGGTGTGAATGCTATTTCTTTTTTTCACCTCACAGGGAAAAGGTGTTGAACGTTCCATAAATGTTTGTCTTTAGCTATGTATTTTCTAACTTGTCAACAAATTGCTCAGGGGAAAATCTAGTGGCTGTTGCTGAGTCGAACTACAGCTCTATGGATTGACACGCATTGATCCCTTAACTGGGTGCTTGTCTAATAGTCCATACATGCAGTCCATGCACCTTGACCTTTTATGGAAAAATTTTTCATGATTTCGGATAACAGGAGAAACATAAGTCAACAGAGTATGTATTCCAAAGAGCTGAATGTGTATTTCTCTTTGGGAACAATGATGACAGGAGGGGTAGGTTGCATGTTTGTCAATGCCTAACTTTGCAAAATACAAAAATTGTCAATGCTTTGGAAGCCTCAAAAACTTTTCATGAAACTTTACAGGTTTACGAAATGCCCGGATCTGGGAACAACTGACAGGCATGGAAGGAGCAGGAAGGGATGTTGTGCCCCTGCTGCTGTCCAGGGCATATTTGATAACGTTGTGCAGGAAGTATCATCACCCTGTGCAACAGTGAATGTGTTCTCAGCCTGGACCCCACGCAGAAAGTGACTCTTACTCTGAAAGGGACTTTCAAGCCCACTTGATCACCACAGCAACCAGACTATGTTGATGACAACAGAGATGATAGGCAGAGCAGCACATGCAGGCTCTGGGGAAATCTGCCTGATCAGGCATTAGATAAAAGCCGTTTCTAAGCTAAAGAGTTAAACAGGCAGCCAGTATTTTGCCAAGCATATTGGAAGGAAGCAGAGCAAGCTAAATTTAAATTTAGGTTTGAGCACTTGCAGATGTAAAGACTAAGGACTCAGAAGTGCCTGTCATGAAATGAGAAAGCAGTGACAGAGTCGTAACGCTGTCCGGTGAGGATGGCGTAGGGGAGTGCAGAGCACACTTGAACTTGAGCTTGAACCGGAACCCAGCAAAGAAAACATGATCAGATCAGCAAAGAAAACATTTTCAGAGATCAGAACCTAGCAGAGAAAACACGGTCAAATGAGGGTTCCCTGCAGCTATATAGGGAGGGTAACAGGGAAGATGGTTACAAAGCTCAGCTCAGCTTATAATAGTTGTTTATTTTGATGCCTAAGCCATTGGTGTAGGAAACCAAAGGGGCCTCTGTCTTGAGGGTTAAGTCGCCCATTCTTTATAATTATTTTAATATATTAGGCCTGTGACAAACTACTGGAGATCCACAATCTCTTACCAGCACTACCCAGATCCGAGAAGTTCTGAAAACCACGTTCTGGCAGCAGATCCTGATCTGAAGTAAGGATCTGCGTACTTCAGATGATACAAATCTGAATCATATCGTTATCATAGCCCTTTTTGGGTGAATATTCATAGCTTTTGCAGCAGAAATATTCATGTGTTTAATTATAGGTTGCTGCCTCAGATCCTGCTCGGGGCTGTTAAGTCATACACATGGATCATACTACTTGTCTAAACTCTAAGAAACTTCTGGCTTCTGAATTATGAAATATCTGCCCCAAAGGTTTCAACCAAGAGATTATGGGTTTGTATATGGATTTACATACCCTATGATCATGTCCTATATTCTATCAAATTCTAACAGATTTTAAGAAATTAAATATTAGAGAAATAGTTTTAATCTCTTATTTATCTCCCTATTATTCTTTGTGCTCTCTCTCTTTCCTCCTCAAAACTCCCATTTTGAATATTAGTATCTATTAGTTCCATACAGGTTTCTATGATAATATGATCTATATTAATGTAAACAACCACAAATATTCTATTATTGTTAGTATATACATTTACATATATATCTGTATATGTAAATGCATTTATACACTTATATGTTGCTATAACTCTGTACGTGTAATTTTATATATGATGCTCTTTACATGATTTCAAATGTTATGAGTTGAATCTGCAATTATTTTTGCTATTTATGATGTCTATTGATGTGAAGCTTCTTTTCCTGTGCTTCTTGGCCGTTCATGTATCTTCCTGGTGAAGTATCTGTTTGAACGTTTTGACTTTTTTTTCATCGATTTATTTTCTTGTTATTGAATGATCAGATTTCTTTATACAATCTGCGTTCAGTTTCTTGTCAGATACATGATTTACAAATAGCTTTTCCCACTCTATGGCTTTTCATTTTCTTAACAGTGCCTTTCAAAGATCAAAGGGTTTTAATTTTGATTAAGACTTCTTTTATTTTTTCTTTCATCACTTATGCCTTTGCTGTCTTGTTTAAGAAATCATTGCCTAACACACCGTCACGAAGATTTTCTCCTAGGTTCCTAACAGTTTCAGCCCTCATATTTAGTCTATAATCTGTACCAAGCTATTTTTTTCTATGGTGTGAGGTAGTGTCAATGTTCATTTTTTTTTAATTCAGATAATCTAGTTGTTCCTTTTGTTGAAAGACTATCATATCCTCATTGAATAACCTTAGCATCTTGGGCAAAAATTATAATTGTGGGTCTATTTTTGCACTTTGTATTCTGTTTAATTCATTTATATACAAATTCTTACACCAATATCACACTGTGTTTATTACCGTACTCTTATGGTTACCGCAATGGCATTTCCGTAATGGTCTTTATGGCCATATGACCCATCTTTTGATAAGATTATTACTGTACCTAATGGAATTGTTGCTACTGTAAATACAGCGTTTTCCTATTAGAATTTTAATAACTGGTTATTATCGGTGATAAGAAGGCAACTTCCTTGTGTGTTGATCTTACTTTCAAAGACTTTACTGAATTTTCTTATTAGTTTTAGGAAGCTGTTTAGGCTTTTAATTATATTAACTTATTTTACATTTTTATTCTTTTAAATAAATTCATTTACAGCACTACGTTTGTCTCCAAATATTTATTTACTTCATCACATACATTTTGATATACAGCACATTTATGTCTAATTCATTCTAAATATACATAGATTTAATGAAATTTAATAGTTATTCCCTTTTTAACCCATCAGAATTTCCAAGCATGTTAGGAGCATTAACTATCCATTATTGTTAATTTTTAAAGTTGAATGGCTTTGTAGTAGTCAGAGAACATGGGCTGTGTTATAATTCTTTGAAATATGTTATAAACTAATAATAAACTAATATATATTAATATATATTCTCACATATATGTGTGTGCATATATATGTATATACACACATATAGGTGACCTATTAAATCTTTGTGTGTGTGTATATATATATGTATTACTTTGCAGCCTAATATATAATAGTGTTCCATATAATTTGGAAAAAAGTGAATGTTCTGTCATTCCACATATAGGCTTTTTGACACAGGGTTATTTATTTGTGTGTATATACATTTAACACAGATGAACATATATATGTATATACATATGTTATATATATATATTTGCATAAGAACACTTCTTTAAACATATTGAAGTTTTCTCTAATCATCTTACTCTTCACTATTTTTGTCTTCTTGGTTTATTATTTTCTGAGAGAGGCATGTAAAAATGTTTCCCCTCATTTGGATTTTATGCTTTCTCCTTAGAATTCAGTCATTGGAATTCATTTTTATAGATATTAATGGGAAAGCATGCTCTTTATAATTTTCTAGTTTCTCCTCTTTTCCCTTTTAGTGGATTTGGCATAGATTCCATCTTCTCCTGAGTAGTGTTTGATGCCAGCTGACAAGACCATGAGCAACTTGAAGGCAAGGTTGGCTGACTCATCTCCGGTCCTCAGGCCCAGGACGGAGGACAGTGGCCAGAGCACAGGAGGCAGTCATGGTGATTAGTTATCATCAGTCTGAACAGCCTAGTTGGCCAATCTAACCCTGCTGAGAGGAAATGGTAGTCACATCTGTAAGCATGTTTCTCTATGTGTTCTACATTTCTCACCTATCATTTTACAAACATTTCTCTGTATCAGGGCTTGACAAACCTTTTCTGTAAAGGTTCAGATCATAAATATTTTAGGCGCTGTGCGCTAGTTGACCTGTGTCACAAATGCTCACCTCTACCGCTGCAGGAGGACGCATCACAAACGGATGAGCAGGCTATATTCCAATAAAGCTTTATATATATATATACATAAAAAAAAATACAAGTGGTAGGCTGAATTCGCCAACCCCTGCTCTATATCATTAGATCGCCTTAAAAAATGTCCAGACAATATTCCAGGCTCTGGATACTTCACAGTTTATTTTATTTTTATTTATTTATTTTTTGCTTTAAAAATTTTAATTAAAACATCTGTCAAGTGATCACATTCTTTCATGATGCAGTAACATTAAGTCATTTTTTAAAAATGGAGGCACTTTAAGATAATTATTAGCATTTACAAAAACAGTAAATTTATGAAAAAATCTTCTTACCTTAAGCAAGTGCACAAAACACCAAAGTGAAACTAGAGTCAGCTTTGCTGGAGATTAAACATCATTTTCAACAGGTTTAGTTTATGTTCACATTACAGTTGGCCCAACATGGTTACCACTACAAAACAGAGACACCTTAGCAAGTAGAAATTTTATTATTTATAACTGATTTTCCCCCTAAAATTTAAAAAGTCTATGTATTGGAAATAAATAATAATCTAGAAGTCTTGCAGGAGTCCAGTTTCAGTACAATGGCACTTTCCCCGTCCTCTATTTAAGTTACAAAGTACTTCACTTAGCCACTCGGGAAGAATTAATTTTCTTGATATCAACTTGGCTCAGAATCAATGTCCCATTTTTGAATCTTCCAACCTGTCCACTCTGCCCACTTGACCTAATACTGGGAGCTGATTTCTTCTTTTTGAGTTTCCTGTCTTCCTGCCCTTTCCTCTTCTTTTTCTTGAAAATATCTGTGTCCTTCCTCCTTTGCTGCCCTTTTTCCTTTGATTTGCTCCTGGAAAACCTTGTAATTCACGTAACTGTTTTTAGGAGGCTTAGCACCCAGCATAACGGCGCGTTCCTGTTCCAGGACTCTTTCCTTTCCTTTTCCATAACCTGTGATCCCAAACCGGAGCACTTCCAAGCGGGCCTTTTCTAAGTTAAATTCTTGTATACCCACATCTCTTTCAAGGCTGTTAGTTTTGTTCTTTGTGCTAGCGTCTGGATCCAGCTTCTGTCGTCTTTTTTTTATTTCCGCTGTGAAATTCTATCACTTCTACTTGCTCTCTGTTGTTCTTCAAGGACGTGGGAGATACTGTAGCACTAGAGACTTCTGGTCCTGAGGGGGAGCCCAGGGGGTCACAGCAGGAGCACACTGCAGCTCTGCTCTGAGCTCCCTGAAGGAGCAGGTGGCACTTCTCCTTGGGCCTCTTACTTGAGTACCAGGTAGAGGAGTGAGCTCTGCTGCCAAGGCCCCTGGAGTCCCTGTATCTCTCTTCTTGCTTCCACTTTTCCTTCGGATCCTCTTCTTATCTGCTTCATCTTCTGTCTCTCCAAAGTCGTAGAGGTTTCTAACCAGAGCGTCCAGAAGTGTCTGAGAGCCAGAGGCACAGAGGTCCCAAGCTCAAGCCGCTTCTGGGATTCCCCGGCTGCGCGCGCGCGCTCTGCTTCGCAATTTAATGAACCAGTTCTCTACTGTTGAACATTTAGACAATTTTTCTTTTAACACTGTAATATGAGTTCCTAGACACAGATGTGTCTACTTGTTTGTGTTTCTCCTCAATTGTGGTTTGCCTGGCACATGGTAAGTGCTCAATAAAGATTTATTGAGTGAATTGACAAATTTCTATTGTAGCAAAATCTCCTCACTGAGTACCTTGGATGTAGATTGAAATGAAAGACAGGACTGCCCGGAGACATTCACACTCTGGAGAAATAAAGCAGATTTGCTGCTCTCCAGCTGTGTGACCTGAATCCAGTCAGTCGCCTCTCAAAGATGTGCTGGGAAGGCTGGATTCATCAAGTGTGAATATTTGGGAAAGGGTAGTTTTAAGGAGTCTGCATTACAAGATTGACTCACTGTAACTCAGTCACATTTTCCTTTTATAGTCAAAGTTCTTGCCCACAGCATGAATGCTTTGAGGCCCTGGTCTGTGGGCCATTGGAAATTTATATTAATTTACATAAATTTGCATGGGTAAATTAATGCTTGTGGTATCATTATTGTTACTTAGATTCAGCTTTCATGGTGCACATAAAAAACACAGTTCCAATTTCCCAGCTCACCTCCCTAGTAGTCCCAAAATGCCGAGTCAAGGATTGGCCTATTCTGGGCAAAAAAGAAATACCAGTTTAATCCTAGAATTGTGCATTCCAAATAAGAAAAGAGATACTCACACACGAACAGCCTAGACTAAGGGTTTGACATGCCCAATGCCACTTTTGAGGAAGAAATTTGGATAGTTTGATAATCAGACCCAAGTTGTTTTCTATTCATTTCACATACACGTGACCTTAGGAATATTTATTGTTTTGTTTCTACAAGAAAAAAACTAAACAATAATTAATAATTAAAAAAAAGACATATACTACATCACAGCTGGAACTAAAATATTAACTTTGGCAAAATACTGTCATTCAATAAATCAGTCATTAAGATCACTGATATGTAGAAGAGCTGAAATGAATATTCCAAATCAACAGGCAGTTATTCAATTATCTTTCTGCAGAACACATAGAAGTGAAATATAAGTAACATATACAATCAAGTGAGCTTCTCAGTTCCTAACAATAACTAAAATTCATTTTCCCCCACAGTTATAAATCTATTAACTCAAATTGCACAGAAATGCTATGATGTAAGGATCACTTACTTACTTGTTCATTTATTCATTCAAAAATAATCGATCTCTCCATGATCTTGGGTCGTCGCTTCCCACAATGCTCTGGGCTTGGCCATATGGCTTGTCTTGCCCATCAGGATGATAGGAAATGAGACACAAGCAGCAGCTTGAGAAGCAGTTGCACGTTCGGACTTACCTTTTCTCACACTGCGCTTGGAGCCCAGAGACTGCCACATGAGTGAGTTCGAGCTAGCCTGCTGGGGGATGAGAGGCCACGTGGAGGAGAGCCAGGGTATCCCAGCTGACAGTCCGCCATCCCCAGACAACAGTCGGCCAGTCATCAGGCAAGGGGAGTGAGCTGTCCCAGATCATCCAACAGCCAGCCCACCTTTCATTTTACAGGGAAGCATGAGAGAGATCAGCAAGCCACGGCAGACTGAAAACATCTCACTGACCTACTGCACTGTGAACTAAATAAAAGGAGTGTTGTTTTAAGTCACTAAATTTTGGGGCTGGTTTGTTAGACAGCAAAAGCTAATAGACACAGACACGAACACTTTCCTCTCAAGCCAACCCTATCTAGGATGTGATAGGTACTCAGTAAATATTTGTTTCAAAGGCAGTATATCTTAGTCTTCTTGGCTATGAAACTTTGTCACAGTTTCCTCATTTCCAATGAAATAATGCCACTTCACAGGGTTGTTCTCAGGACCTAATTAATATATGTAAAGTATTTAGAACAATTCCTAGTACAATGCCTAGCTCATAGTAAATTTTCTCTCTCTCTCTCTCTCTTTCTATATATATATATATATATTATATATATATATATATATTATATATATATATATATGTATGTATGCTCTATTTATTACATGATACTAACAATTTTCTTACCAGGCAATTTATTTTGGGTTATTGACCATAAATAAAGATAAGTTACAACCAACATTATAAACATCATTTATTTAGCATCTATTATGTGCCAGGCTTTGTCCTATAATAATACTCTTCTGAGATACTATTTCTCCCCTTTTACAGATAATAAGCTGGGGTTCAGAGACTAAAAGTCACTGACCTAAAGTCACATGGATAATAAATGGCAAAGTCTGAATTCGAACTTGGGTCAGTTTGCCTCCGAAGTCCTTGCTCTTTCAGGAACTATATGGGCAGTCCACACACACACACGCTCACACACACCTATGACAGTCCTTTATGGAACCAGGCTACTGGATAACCTGATGATTTCAGTGTCCCTCAACCCCCAACAGCAGAAGCAGCGCCTTTAGGAACTATGGGTCTGTCAGGTCCAAGAAATTCAATGATGGCACCTAGTGCATAAATGCCTGAGTTAGTTTCTCTCAAAAGTTCACTGCCTGAAATTAAAATCACAACTGAAAATCTAGTTTGCAATCGAAATGAAATAGCAGCCCACTCTACAGACCTGAAGAGGGGCCCGGGGACCACGTTGAAATGGGAAAGATCTGCCGTAGTGCCTGGGAGATGGAAGGGCAGGGCTTAAGTGAGGGCTCTGGATTCTTATGGTCCCGTGCTAGCCGTGCCTCTGTTTCTTTATACTGGGGACAATGCTGGTAACTCTCTCACAGTGAGGAGGAAATTATGGGAACTTAATCATATGACTTATAGTAATCCCACTTACAATTGTAAGCTATTATGACATTATTTATTATGTTATTGTATTTGCTTATACCTTTTTTTTATTTTTAGAAGTAATATGCCCCCTTTGGGGCATATAGTAGTCAATTATAGAAACTGACAGAGAAGTGGTTTTTTATTATTCTCTCTTTTTACTTTTAATGAACACCAAATGTGTTTCTGGCCCAGTGTTAGGTATGTAGGAGATGGAGTTGCATAAGGGATTTCTTCTACTTTTAAAGCAGATATAGGCATGTGTATTTTTAAAGTTTAAATAAATGCTATGTACCAGATCTTGCTGCAAGTATTTTTCAAATATTGTGATATTAACTATTTTAATCTCCATGCCAGTCCAGCAAGGCTGGCACCAATGTTACCAGTTCCAGCTGCGGATGCAAAGAGCAGTTTGGTAAATTACAGGAGTCTCCTGGCTGCTGTATGATGAACCAGAGCTTGAAGTTGGGCAGCCTGGCTTTTGAGTCCAGGCTACATAGACCATGCTATGAATAACCATTACAATAACCTTGAAACCTGGAAGTATTACACAAAAGTTTGAGACCAGATATTGTATGATCACACAGATGTGCAGATGAGGCCGACTGATTCTCGTGTGAAATGGGAAATTCTCAGATCACACACCATATTTAAGATGGGTCACACAGATCGAAGGAGACTTTTCTGGTATACTTATGGGCAGATATAACTTTCTGGTTGGGGGTTAAAGCATTTGCAAAAGCAAAAGGGAGGGAAAAGAAGATAGTGGATTTTTAATAGTTGCATTATAGGTGTTCCTTGGGTAGATGAAAAGAGGCAGAGGATTATAAGTACACAAAAGTTAGGGCTGGCCTAACATTGTTTCTTTGGTGCTTTGACTTCCAAACTCTCTTTCTGTGTTTGACACTGGGAGTGAAACACGTTAAACTGATACTGAAAAGCCATGCAATCCCATCATTCCAGAAACTCCCTTATGCTCTAAAGAACCAGTACATCTGGGTCATGCTATTCCTGATGCAAGATATAAATACCCTGTAATGTGTGAGAGGGAGACTGCAAGGAGGTGAAGCCCTTGATGTTGATTTTTTTCTACTTAATGGTGCCATAAGTAAGGCAAATTTGATCAGAAAATGGGTCAACCTATCAGTGATTGGGGTACAGATGTTTCCCAGTTGGAGAGATGAGCATAAAAGAATAACAGATAATTGATTCAAGTGCACCAGTGTTGGGAGTGATAGCAGGAGCATGGCACCTGAACATAATTTTACATATTTTAAGGACTATTGTATTATTTCTACATTTGCAAGTGGCCCCAGGAAAACTGCACATGAAAAATCAATGAGGACCTAATGAATCAAGTAAGAGAGCTTATGATAATATTGGTTTATAATCTTACAGGGAGTAGAAATATCATTCTGAGGACACTTTTGTAGTTTGTATCTACCGTCCATCCTTCATCTGTCTATTCTCTATCTAGTTTAATCTATCCTCGATCTATCACCTATCTAATCTTGCCTAGCTATATATTTTTTTATTGTGAAATGTTTCAAACATTCAGAAAAATACAGAGGACCTTCTAACAACTGCTGTTTCCTTTTAACAATGAAATATAAATAATAGGTGAGTAATAAGTGGGTTCTAAAACGGTCTGAATACTTTGGAATTCTGGAGATAAATTCTCTGGCTAACATCTATTTTCCAAGCAAGCATGCAAAGCAGTTGCCAGAAGAACCTGTCATTACCCAACAGGTTCCATTAGAACCTGTGGTCCCCCAGCCACCATTCCTTCTCTCCTCTATTGACAATATGTTAATGTCGGCTTTCTATGACAGTGTCCTGCTGATTCCAGCCACCTGCAGAAGACCCTGCAGTTTCCTCCTATTGTCATTCAGGTACTTTCCCATCTCTAGGGTCTTGAAAGCCAATCTTTTCTCATCGCCTGACCACCAAGCACACTGAAATCCCAGCCAGTTCTTCCATCTTCTGATAGTCCCTGTGTCCACAGAGCTTCCTGATAGTGGAGGAGACAGAAAGTGCATGAATGTCTCTTTTGAGCATGAAATCTGGAGGATAGGTAGGGGTGAGCTAAGAAAAGCCTAGGGGAACACATTGTCTAGGCAGAGGTCTTTCCTAACCGTGCTTCTAGAACAGCACCATCCAGTAGAAATATATGCTCCATGTAGTAATTTAAAATTTTCTACTAGCCATGATAAAAAAAGTTAAAAGAAATAGTTGAAATTACTTTTTAGTATTTTATTTAACCCAATAGATCCCAAATTATCATTTCAACATGTAATCAATAGAAAATAATTTATATTTTATTTATTTCGTGCTGAATATTTGATATCTAGTGTGTATTTCATATTTAAAGCTCATCTCTGTCCAGACGGACCACTTCTCAGGTGCTCAATAGCCACATATAGCTAATGTCTACTGTATTGGGTAGTGTTGTTCTAATTTTACCTGGTTGTTATTTTTTTCATAGCATTTATGTCTGTCTGAAATGTGCTTATTTGTTTCCTTATATATTTTTCTCTGCCTCTCTCCACCAAAATATGAGCTTTGTATAATCAGGAATTTGCTATTTAGTTTTAGATGCAGATAAAAATATTTGGTTTCTGTGGCAGGTTTGTTGAATAATGAAAGAGCAGTGAATAAGCAGGGCTGGGAGTGGGAAAGCTCTTGGCATCTTCGGGGGCCTCCAGCAGCTGAACGATAGGCAAGAAGTGTGGGGAGTGAATGAGGTAGACCAGGAATCATTAAAGATGCCTGACATGCCTCCAGCTATGTCTACGTGGAAGGACCTTGTTCTTTCCTTCACTGACAAACTTCCCCATTCTCCAACACCCAATTTAATGCAATCAAGAGCTTTCTCATAAACGTTCCCCAAGGCATATCTCAGTTTCAGGGCTCACCGTTTTGGGCTGGTGTTCCATCTGCTCTTAAGTTGGTCTTCTCTACTAGAACTTCTGCTCCTTGAGAGCAGCGCTTCATTCACAGGCACTTTCCTGTTCATCTTTCTGGGCTCAGCAAAAACGATTTTAAGAGTCACTTACATTGTTACGTGTCTAATTCATTCCTTTTTACAGCTGAGTAGTATTTCATTGTGTAGATACAACATATTTATTCACACATCTATTGATGGACATTTGACTTGAATCAAATTTAGTGCTGTGATGACTAAATCTTCTATGACCATTACTGTATATGATTTTGGGTGGACATATTGTCTTCTTCTGGATAAATAACTAGAATTGCCATGGCATATCATAACAGTATATTTAAATTTATACCAAACTCAAATTTTTTTCCAAATCATTCACAATTTTATATTCCCACCAGAATATCAGAATTCTAATTGTACCAGGTTCTCACCAATGCTTGGTATTGCTTATCATTTTAGTTTTAGCATTCTAATGGATATGTAGTGGTGTCTCAATGCAGTTTTAATTTATGAGTAATACTGCCGAGCATTGTCTTCCTGTGCTTATTTGTCACTTATGTATCTTTAGTAAAATGTCTATTTAAATCCTTTATTTTTAAAAATGTGGGTTGCTTTATTGTCATTGAGTTTTAAGGGTTCTTTACATATTCTGGATATGGATCCTTTGTCAAATATGCATTTTTAAAATAGTTTCTTGTTGCATGTGATTTGCCTTTTCATTTTCTTAGCAATGCCTTTTGAATAGCTGAAGGTTTTAATTATAATGAAGTGCAATTTATTAATTATTTCTTTATAGTTCATGTATTTTGTGTTCCTCTGGGAGTGTTCATCAGCCCAATGTTTTCTTCTAGGATATCCATTTATTTCCCTATCCTTTGCTGAGTAAAAATTTTCCCTATTGAATTGTTTTGATACATTTTCCAAACATTCTTCTCATGCCAATAACACACTATTTTGACCACTGTAGCTTTATATCAAGTCTTAAAGTCAGGCATGCCATTTATCTGGGTTCTTTCTCAAAATTTATTGGCTATTCAAAGTTTATTTCATTTCCATATAAATATTAGAGTAGCTTGTCAATTTCTACAAAACAGCCTGCTGGGTTTTTGTTTGGAACCGTGTTGAGTCTGTAAATCAATTTGAAGAGAACTGTCATTGTCATAAACATAGTATAGCTTTCCATTTATTTGTCTCCATTACTTTCTTCTCAGCAGTATTTTATAGCTTTTACTGTATAGGTCTTCCATGTTTTATTAAATGTATCTATAAATTTATCTTTAGTACTTGTTTTGAATTACTATTAAAAACAGTATTACAATTTAAATTTCAAATTATTTTTTGTTGTTACATAGAATTTTTTTTATTTTAGTATCATTAATCTACAATTACATGAGCAACATTGTTTACTAGACTCCCCCTATCATCAAGTCGCCACCACATACCCAATTACAGTCACTGTCCATGAGGGTAGTGAGATGCTATAGAATCACTAAGTGTCTTCTCTGTGTTGTACAGCCCTCCCCATGCCCCACCCCCTACATTGTGTCTGCTAATCATAATGCCCCTTTTTCCCCCTTGTCCCTCCCTTCCCACCCATTCTCCCCAGTCCCTTTCCCTTTGGTAACTAACTGTTAGTCCATTCTTAGGTTCTTTGAGTCTGCGGCTGTTTTGTTCCTTCAGTTTTTTTCTTTGTTCTTATATTCCACATATGAGTGAAATCATTTGATACTTGTCTTTTTCCACCTGGCTTATTTCACTGAGCATAATACCTTCTAACTCCATCCATGTTGTTGCAAATGGTACGATTTGTTTTCTTCTTATGGCCGAATAATATTCCATTGTGTATATGTACCACATCTTCTTAATCCATTCATCTACTGATGGACACTTAGGTTGCTTCCATTTCTTGGCTATTGTAAATAGTGCTGTGATAAACATAGGGGTGCATGTCTTTTTCAAACTGGGCGCTGCATTCTTAGGGTAAATTCCTGGGAGTGGAATTCCTGGGTCAAATGGTATTTCTATTTTGAGTTTTTTGAGGAACCTCCATACTGCTTTCCACAATGGTTGAACTAATTTACATTCCCACCAGCAGTGTAGGAGGGTTCCCCTTTCTCCACATCCTTGCCAACATTTGTTGTTGTTTGTCTTTTGGATGGTAGCCATTCTTATTGGTGTGAGGTGATATCTCATTGTGGTTTTAATTTGAATTTCTCTGATGACCAGCGATGTGGAGCATCTTTTCATGTGCCTGTTGGCCATCTGAATTTCTTCTTTGGAGAAGTGTCTGTTCAGCTCCTCTGCCCATTTCTTAATTGATTATTTGCTTTTTGTTTGTTGAGGTGCATGAGCTCTTTATATATTTTGGATGTCAACCCTTTATCAGATATGTCATTTTGTGCTGTTGTTGTCATTTGTCTCTATATATTGCTTGATATCTGTTTTAATTTGGTCATTGATCCATTGATTATTTAGGAGTATGTTGTTAAGCCTCCATGTGTTTGTGAGCCTTTTTGTTTTCTTTGTACAATTTATTTCTAGTTTTATACCTTTGTGATCTGAGAAGTTGGTTGATAGAATTTCAGTCTTTTTGAATTTACTGAGGCTCTTTTTGTGGCCTAGTATGTGGTCTATTCTGGAAAATGTTCCATGTGCACTTGAGAAGAACGTGTATCCTGCTGCTTTTGGGTATAGAGTTCTGTAGATGTCTCTTAGGTCCATCTGCTCTAGTGTGTTGTTCAGTGCCTCTGTGTCCTTACTTTCTGTCTGGCTGATCTGTCCTTCAGAGTGTGTGGTGTGTTGAAGTCTCCTAGGATGAATACATTGCATTCTATTTCCTCCTTTAATTCTGTTAGTATTTGTTTCACATATGTCGGTTCTCCTGTGTTGGGTGCATAGATAGTTATAATGGTTATATCCTCTTGTTGGACTACCCTCTTTATCATTATGTAATGTCCTTCTTTGTCTCTTGTTACTTTCTTTGTTTTGAAGTCTATTTTGTCTGATACAAGTACTGCAACACCTCCTTTTTTCTCCCTATTGTTTGCATGAAATACCTTTTTCCATCCCTTCACTTCTAGTCTGTGTATATCTTTGGGTTTGAGGTGAGTCTCTTGTAAGCAGCATATAGATGAGTCTTACTTTTTTATCCATTCTATTACTCTGTGTTTTTTGATTGGTGCATTCAGTCTATTTACATTTAGGGTGATTATCGAAAGATATGTACTTATTGCCATTGCAGGCTTTGGCTTCATGGTTACCAAACTTTCAAGGGTAGCTTCTTTATTATCTAACTGTCTAACTTAACTCTCTTATTAAGCTATTATAAACACAGTCCAACGATTCTTTATTTCTCTCCCTTCTTATTCCTCCTCCATTCTTTATGTTAGGTGTTTTTATTCTGTACTCTTTTGTGTTTTCTTTGACTGCTTTTGTGGATAGTTGATTTTATTTTTTGCCTTTGGTTGGTATTTGGATGGTCTGCTTTCTTTACTGTGATTTTATTTTCTCTGGTGACATCTATTTAGCCTTAGGAGTGCTTCCATCTAGAGCAGTCCTTGTAAAATATCATGTAGAGGTGGTTTATGGGAGGCAAATTCCCTCAACTTTTGCTTGTCTGGAAATTGTTTAATCCCTTCTTCAAATTTAAATATAAACTTGATGGAAACAGTATTCTAAGTTCAAGGCCCTTCTGTTTCATTGCATTAAATATATCATGCCATTTTCTTCTGGCCTTTAAGGTTTCTGTTGAGAAGTCTGATGATAGTCTGATGGGTTTTCCTTTGTAGGTGATCTTTTTCTCTCTCTGGCTGCCTTTAATACTCTGTCCTTGTCTTTAACCTTTGCCACTTTAATTATTATATGTCTTGGTGTTGTCTTCCTTGGGTCCCTTGTGTTGGGAAATCTGTGGGTTTCCATGGTCTGAGAGACCATTTCCTTCCCCAGCTTGGGGAAGTTTTCAGGAATTATTTCTTCAAAGACACTTTCTATCCCTTTTTCTCTCTCTTCCTCTCCTGGTATCCCTATAATGTGAATATTGTTCTGTTTGGATCGGTCACACAGTTCTCGTAATATTCTTTCATTCCTAGAGGTCCTTTTATCTCTCTCTGCCTCAGCTTCTCTGTATTCTTGTTCTGATTTCTATTCCATTAACAGTCTCTTGCACCTCATCCAGTCTGCTCTTTAGACTTTCTATTGATTGTTTCATTTATGTTATCTCCCTCCGGACTTCATCCCTTAGCTCTTGCATATTTATCTGCAGGTCCATCAGCATGGTTATGACTTTTATTTTGAATTCTTTTTCAGGAAGATTGGTTATATCTATCTCACCAGGCCCTCTCTCTGGGCTTGTCTGAGTGATTTTTGACTGGACCAGATTCTTCTGCCTTTTCATGGTGATAGAAGTGGTTGCAGGCAGGTGGTGCGTGTGTCAGCTGGGAGAACAAAGTCCTTTCCTGCTTCCTGGTCACCTTGCCTGCTCTGCTCCTGTGTCGGTTACCCGCACACTGGAAGCAGTCTCTGGGATAATCCCCTGAGCTGCCATGGGCAGGTCAGTCCTCGGGAATAGCCTAGGGCCCTGCGGGGGGTCGCAGACATGCCGGTTTTTTTCTCCTGCAAGAACAGCATCCCTTTGTGGCTTCCGGACCTTGTTCCAGATTCCTCTGTCTGTGCTGAGCAGTTGTGTACCGGTGGCAGGCTCTGGGTCTGGCCCAGTTAGCTGTGCGCTGGGAGGAGACTGTGTGGTTGCTGTGGGCGGGGCTGTTCTCTGGCTGCTCTGCAGCTGTGGCAGTTCAGCTGGTTTGCTTGCAGCGCCGGCGGGGGGAATGAATGGCAGGCTGCTTATAGCCATAAGGGACTTTGGGGCTGTGTTAGCCCAGGGGGTTAGGGCACCTTAAGTTCCTTAAGATTCCCAGACTGCTGGGCTGAGTGTGCTGGGATGATTTTGTTCAGCTGTTAAGCCCTTGTCCCTTTAAGACTTTTGAAAAGTTGGCTGTGGGGACCCGTTCACAGTCTCCATCTTGAATTTTACTTTTCTTTATCTCTAATATCCAGTACACCATGCAATGTGTGTCTGTGCTCTGGTGCAGATCACCAGGGCTGGTTATTTAGCAGTCCTGTGCTTCCACTCCCTCCCCACTCTGATTCTTTTCCTCTCTCTGGTGAGCTGGAGTCCGGGGAAGTGCTCGGGTCCCGCCGGGTCATGGCTTTGTAGCTTACCCTTTTCGTGTGATGCTGAGTTATTGCAGATGTAGATGTAGCCTGGCTGTTGTACTGAATCTTCAGGTCTCTCTTTTAGGAGTAGTTGTATTGGTTGTATTTTCAAAAATATATATGGTTTTGGGAGGATATTTCCGCTGCCCTACTCACACCACCATCTTGAGCCCCTCCCATCACATAGAAATTTTTTGTATAGTAACCTTGCTGAACTATGTTGTCCTAAGAAAAAAATTTCTTTTTGTAGATTTTTTTAGGATTTTCTATGTACACTATGATGTATGCAAATAATGAGAGTTCAATGCTTTCCTTTCCAATTTGTGTGCTTTTTATAATTTTTCTTCCATTATTGTACTTGGTACAATATCTAGTAAAATGATAAATAGAAATGGCAATAGCTGGCATCTTTGCTTTTTTACCTATCATAGAGGAAAAGTGTTCAATCTTTTATGATTAAGTATAATCTTAGCTATAAATGCCCTTTATCAAATTGGGAAATTCCTTTCTATTGCTAGTTTGGTGAGAGTTTTTATCCTGAACAAATATTGAATTTTCACAAATGTTTTTCTGCATTTAATAAGATGATAATATTTTTATAAGTTTTAGTCAGTTGATATGGTGAATTTCACTCTTTGATTTTCATTTTAAACCAACGTTGTATTCTTTGAACTTACTGTATTTTGCCATGTTTTCTATAGGTAATTTATGTAATAATATAAAATATTCTATTATATATGTGTACTAGCATATATATTACATTATATGTATGTTTTTATGTTTGTGTGCATGTATGTGTGTGAACAAATTTGCTAATGTTTTGTGAAGAATTATTTTACCTATAATCAAGAGAGATATTGATCTATAGTTTTATTTTGTAGTAACATTTATTTTTGTCTGGCTGTGGTAACAAAGTTAATCTAGCCCTATTAAATGAATTTGGATGCATTCTCCTTTATTTTTCGGAAGGAATTTAAGCATATTTCTAAGTATATTACTTCATTATACTGTGATAGAATTAATGTGAAGCCATCGGGGCTACACTTCATGTGAGGGATAGTTTATAATTATAAATACAAGATTTTAAACAGATATAGGATTATTTGTATTTTTTATTTCATCTTGGGTCAATTTTGGTAATTTGTGTCTCTCCAGAAATTTGTCAATTAAAGTGGTCAAATTTATTGGCATAATATTGTTATCCTTATAATATCTGTTGGATTTGTAGGAAGTTCTTTTTTATTCCTGGAACTTGTCATTTTATTTCTGCCTTCTTTTTTTCTTGATCAAACTAGGTTAAAATTAAAAATTTTTTGAATTTATAAAAGATGTTTTGTTTCACTGATGTACTTTATTGTCTGTCTATATTCTACTCCACTGATGTTCATTCTTTTATTATTTCTCATTTCACCTTATTTGTTATTCCCTTTCTAATACTTTTTCTTTCTCTACCTTGTTACTGGAGAAACTTAGAATACTGGTTTTGGCTCTTCTCTTCTAATTTACGTATTTAATGCTATACATTTCCCTCTTGGAACTCTTTAAACTGCATCCCAAAAGTTTTGATATGCTGTGTTTTCACTTAATTTATTTTAGTATTTGGACAATCTTTTCTAACTATTTTTATTATTTCTTTTTGACCTGTGGTTTATTTAGAAGTGTTTTGTTCAATTTACAATTATTTGAACTGTTTTAAGATATTTACCTAGTACTATTTCTAATTTAATTTCATTGTGATTAGACGACAAACTCTAAATTTGTGAAAAAATTGTTTCATGGCTCAGCATCTAGTCTACCTTGGTGAATGTTTCAAGTACACTTAAAAAAATTTAAGGCTGTTCTGTTGTTGAGTGGAATGCTCTGTAATTATTAATGAAATCAAATTAGTAATGTTATTAGGTCTTCCTTATGCTTACCAAGTCTTTTTTCAACTTGCTTTATCTATCACCAAGAGATCAGTGTTAAAGATTCCAACTATTATTGTGTATTTATCTATTTCAACTTTCAAATCTATGAGATTTTGTTTCATGGGTCTTGAAGTTCTGTTACTAAGTTCATATGTAATACTAAAGAAATGAAAAAAAATCACACATTTTAAGTGAAATTAAACCCCAATTAAAATCTACACCATTATCAATATCCCAAGTCCTTGAAAATGCCCCCAAACAATATATCTGTAGCAAATATGGAAGCTCAATGATAAATGTCAGAATTATATAGCTTGTGGACGCTAATAAATAAGTAAAACATTGAAATCTCAATAGAGAAATGCATAAACAACATGAAAAACCATTCACCAAAGAGGAAATTCAACTGGTAAAGGAGCATAAGGATAAATGCTAAGCCTTCCTAGTAACCAAAAATGTAAAGTAAAATAAGTATGCATTTGTTTGTCCATTAATTGACTACTTTTTAAAGTTTTAATGTTCAAGGCTGAGAAAGATACAGTGTAATTACACTCTCAAACAATGATAGTGACATTGATAAGTGATTTTAATAATGTATAAATAAATGCAGTCTGAAAACAGTGAGCCATATTAATTAAGAGCAAGAAGAAAATCATTTATTTATTCATAGAGCATGTTTTTTTAAGGATCTATCACATATTAGGCTCTGTGCTAAATGTTGGGAATACAGCTTTGATTGCAGAAATAATTTATATTCTCATGAAACTTAATCATACTTTTGGTATATATCCTAAGGAAGTAATACCCAAGTGGCTCATATTATATGAATGAATACATTTATCATGTCACATATAACTACCAAATTAATTAGAAACAAATCAACTGTTTATTAGCTAAGTGGACTATGGTATATCAACATTTTGAAATATTACCCATTCTCTTAAATAATTGTATTTATTCATTTGCTAACTAAACAGATGCTTATTTTTTACCTGTTAAGTACTAGGCATTGCGCTAAGTATTTGGATATAATAGTACATAAGACAGTTAAAGTCTTTGCTTTCACGGGATTTATATGCAAAATCAATATCACAATGTCATAAAATCCAACATTACACAAAAAGGGAGTGTATGAAATGGGTTCTGGCACCATGATTCTAATTTCCAGACGAAAATATGGTTGGGACCAAAATACTCAAGGATACTAGTATTTTCATGGCTGTATAAACAAACTATTATAAATGTAGTGGTTTAAAGCATCACACAGCCTCACTATCTCACTGGATCTGTGGATCAGGAGCCCAGACACAGCCTCCTTAGTGTGGTCCTCTGCAAGACTAGGTGTTCAGTAGGGGCTCATTCTCATTGGGAAGCTCAGCTGGAGAAGGGTCTGCTTCAAAGCTCACCCAGATGGTTGGCAGAGTACATTTCTTTGCTGCTGAAGGGCTCATAACAGTTGGCATTTTTAAAGTGAGCAAGGAGAGAAAGACTCTAAAGTGAGTGTTTCATCGAAACAGTTTTACATAATATTATGTGAAAACAGGAATGGCATCCCATCACCTTTGCCGTAGACTGTAACAATCCTAGGAGGGGCATCTCCTCATTTTGAATGAACTGTAACATAATCCTGGGAGTGATACCCCATTTCTTTTGTCATATTCTAATGGTAAGAAGCAAGTCACAGCTCCTGTCTGCACTCAGAGAGAGGAAATTCTGTAGGGGCATGAACTGGAAGGCAAGGATTATGGGGACCAACTTAAAGTCTGTCTGCCATACCCAAATAACGGCAATTTTGTAGAGTGAACACATTACAGGTGACTTTACTTTCTCTGTCTTTTATACCTGTTGTAAGGTTGTTAAAACTTTTATAATTTAACATACTTTAATTTTCAGATGCCGTAGTTAGCCATCTACTTCCTACTCTACCTGTTACCAAACATCTTTTCTGAAGGATGCAATAATTCCTTTTAAAACAGCCATTTATCCTTGAATTTTACTATTTTTCCATTATGTCTCTTAGAAGACACAGTAGTAGTTCTTGTTTCTGCTTCTTTTCTTGCAGAACACAGTCTTTCGGTTATAGTTCCTTATCAGCATTTTCTGACCTAGCCTTGGAAAAGGACCGTGATTTATAATTTCATATCTAAAGTTGTTGATTCTCCTACAGGCACAACCTAGTGCATGCCTGCCACCCACACATGCAGAGAAATATGGATGATAAGGACAACAGTCTCACCTGGGCCTGCCTTCCCCAGGTGAGAGGCAGAGGAACTTTGTCCCAGGGAGTAGGTGTGATGAGAGTGGCTGACAGCGAAGTCACATAATCTTTCACCTTTCCTCCTTGACAAAGACCCCAAGAGCAAATGAGAAGTGGGCCTATCTAAATCATGATTATTAAATTACACTTGGTAGACATTGAGGGTGTGGTAATTGTTGTCATTTTTACAATATTGTGATATTAATCTTATGGAATATTGAATCTCCAAATAGCCCATGACATAAAGAGACCTTTATGGCTCCGAAGGAGCTATTATATTTTATTATCCCACGAATCTTCAGCTTTAAAGAGTCCTCAATGAGACCTTGACATAATTAAGCCTAATGAGTCCAGAGGAGTTACAATGGTCTATTGTGTCAATAATTTAGACATGACAGGTCTTGGTTGCTAGTAAGCTTTGGCATCGCAGTGTAGCTGGTGGGCTGTGTAGGTAAGACTGACAGCTCAGTCAGTGAACTGAAGTTGCTCAAAAGTCACTTTATACATCAAAATATAGTTTAGATGTTTTGCATCAGGATGTTTACTGCATTGAACCTATCTCTTGATACCTCCCGGGCATCAGTTCATTCATTCAACCACGCGCAGCGCTTGTGCCCGCCTCCCTCTCTGTGGGTCGTGCTATGCATAGGGATGGAATGACCCAGCCCCTGCTCTCAGGGAGTTCAACATGTAAAGGTTTAAAAGAGATTCACAGTGTAGAATAGTGGTTAGAGAGCTATGTCCCACAGGAGCAGCCGCTTGTTGTCCTAAATAAATTTTTGTTGGACAACAGCCATCCTCTTTCATTTATGTTTTGTCTATGGCTCTTTTTGCTCCAAAATGGCAAGACTGAGCAGTGTGAGAGTCTGTATGGACCACAAAGCTGAAAATATTTACTATCTGGCCCTTTGAGACTAACTTTGCCAACCTCTTGGTGTAGACTTTCAAAAGTCTTGGAACCACTTCAAGAAACCCTGGAATAGGTATGAATGAGCATTTTCAGTTCACCTAGCTTTGCTATCATTCAGAAGGGTGGTCTTATTTTCTCATCATTGCATGTGTATTCCATTTCGATGCAAATGGGTTGTTGTAGCTAATCCTTCAAACCTTTTCTCAGTGTTACTTTGACACCAGTTCTTGTGATTCTCCCGGTATAATTCTTAGACTATAGAAGATGCTTAATGATTACAAAGCATGAATCCTATTTGTCTACACCACTAAAGAAGGTATAGTAGTTTTAAAGACATGTCCTCAGATTCCGTGGCACTCCTCCCTTAAAGAGGTGACTGTTTCCCCTTCTCTGTGTTTTGGCTAAACTGTGACTCAATTCTATGAAATAGAATGCATCACACGTGATAGGATGTCATGAAGTCGTAAAAAGACCACCGCTTGCATCTTGCGTTCCCTCTCTCTCCCCCCCTTGTTATGGAAGAAGCCATCTGCCATACAGCAGGCAGTCCAGGTTACCAGGAAGCCATGTGCTGTGTCACAGGACATTCAGGAACTGATGGAGAGGCCCCTGTGAGGGAGGAACTGAGGCCTGCCAGAAACCACATGAGCATAATTGGAAGTGGGCTGTCTGAAACCTACCAGTAGCCAATAAATTTGCCTGGATGTGAATCTTAGTCCCTTATAATTTTGAGATGACTGCAGTCCCAGCTGACAACCTTGAAAGATCCTGAGTCAGAGCCTTCCAGCTAAGCCACTCCTGGATGTCTGACCCACAGAAACTGTGAGATAATAAATGTTTAGCTAAGTTCAGGGTGATTTGTAATGCAGCAAGAAATAACTAATACAGGAGGTGGCCACCTAATAGAGTGAGAGGGACCATAATGGTGGTCTCTTGCTCTGAGGTCCTCCCAGTGCTCCTGCAAGACCACTGATCTCTTGGTCGAGGTCTGGAGATGGTTCGGAAACTCTCCTCCCGCATACGTAGCTGCCAATGTCCTTCCCATTGTCATGCTGTCATCCTTGAAGTCAGGATGGGATGATATAGAAGTAATGTAGACACACATTGCTATTAACCTCTCACAGTTTTGTTCTTAGTGATGCTGCCCTGGAGATGCTGTGGTTCATTGTCACCTTCCTTGAAGGAAGGAAGGGAGTTCTCTCTACCAGAGTTCTAACTGTTTTACAAGATTGACAAGGAGGATTATAGCTCACAATGTTTCTAAGTCTTTCATCTGACTTGCTTTCAGCTTTTTTATCCATCTTGTTTTTCATCCCGATATCAGAGAGTCAGTTGGACACCATTATTTGAGGTGATGCCCTTCAGAGCAGTAGCCACACATGTCCACCTTTGGTAACTGACAACGAGTGATGCATTTTGCTTTTTTTTTAAAACTTCAGAGTGATGTCCGTGACCCAATGGGGGGCTCACAAAGGGCTTGTTGGGCTGTCGTGCTCCTTTTCTTCGAAAGCCTTGGTCATAAGATAGACAGTCACCTCCACAATGTGTCCTCTGGAAAATCAATTAGAACTTAGATAGAGATGCTCCTTCCTCACAGGACACCATGAGATGAAATCTCTGAATTCCAGAATTCTGTGCTGGGCAGCTCTGAGACTCCCATTACCAAACCCTAATGCAAAACAGACTGTGACCAGTGCTAAATCAGAGATACAAGCAAAATTCAATGAAAACGTGCTGGCAACTAAATACAGTTTTATGTCCTGCATTGTCTCCTGGAACAGAAAAAGAACATTAGAGGAAAACCCAAGAAATGTGCATTAAGCATGGAGTTTAATAAATAGAAGTATGACAATGTTGATTTCTTATTAATGACCAATAAATTATGGTAATCAAGATGCTCATTAGTATGGGAAGCTAAATGAAGGATCTATGGGAGCTTTCTGTACTATCTTTGCAACTTATTTTGCAAATCTACACGCATATACATGAACACACACACACATACACTCCCCACATGAACAGGTGATTATTCTGTGAGTAGGGCTTGAAGAGGGTTTCAAGAGAAGGGCAACTTGTATGAGTCCGGGTGATGTTGACGGGCAGAAGAGGTGGGTGTAGAGAGTATTTCAGAGTGACGTGACAGAATAAGAAACGCTTAGGAGAAGCCCACTCCTAGCAGGTCTTACGACTGATGAGGCTTTCAGTGTGAAATCACGGCAGATATTGGAGGGATATAGAGCAAATGGAGAAAGCCTGAGGTTAGCCTTTGAATGGCACAATAAGGGGTCTGAAATCTAATATCATAGGCATGATGGGCCCACTGTGGGGCTGTGACATCATCTGAGCTGTGTTTACAGAGAAGTACAGTGTTTCATAGGTCGCATTCTGTGCCTCCCTCCCCAGCACACACACTCTCACCCCTACAAGTGCAAGCTCTGCACGTCTCCTTGGATGACACCTGATTATTTTTCAGGTCAGCTTCAGGGAGGCCTCCTCTAGTCTCTGTGGACTTGGATGGGCACCCCGTCATTGTTTTTTTCTGAGCACTCATTATCACTTGTTCGAATTATAGCTCTTCTTCTTTGCACTATATTTCCAGTAGTTAGATGTCTATCTCTTTGGTCTGAGCATCCTCAGGACCAAGCACCTGTTGGATGCCCTGATACTTCTGAGGAAGGAATGAGCTAATGGATGAATCTAGGGGTGCTTCAAGGCAAACTGAGATACTGAGAATTTCTTCTGCATAGTGTTAAGAGATTTGCCAGGATCTCAGTTAATAAGAATTAATGAAAATAAATGCAATAGGGTCCAAGTTGACTTTACGAGGGGCTTTTGGGAAAGCGTCTGGGGTTATAATGAGATGAGAGAGAGGCAGAAATAGGTTTTAGTGTTTGCAGAGAAATAGGAAGGGGAAGCCCTTGGTCAGTTTGGCCGGCTCGCCAGGCAGCTCACCAGCATAGCACCCCCAGCCCTGCTGTGGGTCACAGAGCAGGGCTCTGTGGAGAACAGCCATTCTTAGCCATCATTTAGAAGATCAGTGTCTTCCACTTTCTTCTGGACTCTCAGATACCAGCCAGCCTACAGGTCAGTAATTCACAAGTATCAATACGGGCTTCATCCATCTTCCAGCTGGTTTTGCATCAAGAATTGAGACATCACTTTTCTCTTCTTTAAGCATGTGTATCTTTTTTGGATTCAAAGAGGCCCCCCAAAATGTCCTCATTTTGCTTGACAGGCAATGTGCTGTGTACTCCAGGTTGCTGATCAGCAAATCAGAGCAGAAGGTCCTTGCCCTTTGTCCCTCCTCAGCGCCCCAATGGTCTCTCTGCAAACAGAGCCCTTCGTGAGACATTGCGGGACAAGGGGCATGGCGGCCGGACCCAGCAAGGATTTAACATTTTGACTGAGGACTCTGCTGTGTTAGGGGCATGTGATTTAAAAGCCCTCTGAAATTTGGAATGAATGTTTCTGAAAGATGCATCTGATATTCTTCCTGCGAGGAAAGAAAGAGCAAGGTTGGTTGTGCTTTCTGACGGCCCCCAGTGTAAACCCTGGTTTATTTTTCTGACATTTCAGTGTGCAAGTGGCAGGTTTGGTGCTGGAGAAAGAGGGTTTATAAGCACCTTTCTTCTTCCTTTTAAAGGTAATAGCACCCTTTCTTTAACCTAATGCACAAATTAGTGCTTCCCTGTTAGGCGTGTGGTAGACAAAGGGAGATTATTGAAAATCATCTCAGAAGCTCCGTAAGCACATGTCATTTGACCTGAGGATTTCCAAAGACCAATCCAGGCAGACAATGGCCTCATGTGAACCAAACCCACAAAGGCCGGGAGGAATCCTACCTCTGCTAAGTGCATCTCTCGGGGGCACTGCCTGGATGCTCAGCTGCCTCCCCCGGAGGGAGGCTCCTGTCTGCAGACCATCACCAGGTGCCCTGACTAGTGCTGGATGTAAAAACATGTCCTTGGACACCCAGTGTAGCCTGTAAACCTGGGAGCCTGTGGGAACCTGAGAAGGTAGTTTGAGGTTCAAAGAAGCACACAGTCTGAGGTCAAGTTCTCCAAATCCCAGGAGCCTGCTCACCAAATGTGTGATGCTAAGTGATGGATCGGATCTACATTGACCTCAGCTTCTCCGCATCGGTCCATAGGATGGTTGGGAATGGTAAAGGAGAAAAAGGGCTTCCTGCAGTGCCTGGCAAGGACTAAGAACACATAAGATGTCACCTCTTATCATTGCCATTGTTGTCACCCTTGTCATCTTTTCACTTAGAGTTGGGGTAGCATTTCCCCTGTATCCTGTGGCTGTCTGTATGAATGGCCAGAGCTGTCCAATTCTTTGATTTCCTCTTGCTCCTTGTTAAGTCTTCTTTGACATCCTGAATATACCCTGCAGGAAAACTCAGAACTGAGCTGGGTATAGTTTTTCTACTTCTTAAAGGGGAAACCCATACACAGTTTACCTTTCTATCAATAGATTGCTGTTTGGGACAATCTCCATCCCACACCCGTTTGATTTCTGTTCTGAGCATAACTTTATTTTCCCCCATTGAAAGATGCAGCAAAACCCCTCTTTGTGCAGGGGCCATGAAGACTGCCCATTCTCAAATTAGCTCAGCAAAAAAAAAAAAGAAGTGCATTTTATAGTCAAGCCTGCAGTAATTGGACACTGTGACTATGAGTGGCCCTTGCGGTGTTTGGACGTGGGCCAAACGTACCTTCTGTCTGTCTCTGACACAGGCAGACAATAGCGGTATTATTTACTGCACTAGCTCTGTGCACTTCCAAAGGCCAGCTGCAAGAACAAAAGAATCGTTAACACTTTGCCCAGCCCTGGACTCAACTGCAGGCTCTATCTATGTTTTGTAAATAATTCACCCCCTCCACCCCAAATGTTGGGTCATCTTTTCTACGCTGCTTTCCTTTTGCACTGACGTGGCTGCAAAGGAGAAATGTATCGCTCCCCTGAATCCTTGGAGGGGATGGAGTGGAGAGAAGAATGGCCAGCGAAGCTTTGTTTCTCCATCTTGGGGTTGCAGAGTCACCATTTCAGACCAGCTATGAGGATGGCAGCAGAGCCAGCGTCCGGGAAAATGTTGGCAAGAGCTAGCCTCCCCTGGGAAGTCACGCCTCCCGGGAATGCCATGCTGACTTTTGTCTATGGAGCTTCATAAAGGAGCTTGATGCTGGCTGAGGTCACCACACTCCTGGGGGTATAACTCCAGGGTGCCAGGCAACCTGGGCTTTAGGTGGGCTGAGCCCAGAGGATCACAATTGACTTGGCCCCATTTCTGGGTGTGCTCACCCAGAATCTGGGAAAATGGCCCCAGCTGGATGGGTCGTCTAATTGCAGCCCCTACTAACATTTACCAGGACACAGCCTCATTAGCCACTAGCCAGGCAGTGAGGGTCTGGGGATGAGAGTCCATGGTCCTGCTCCAGATTGGGGCCCGTGAAGCCAGACCTGCACCTGTGGCTCGTTCACCGCACCTTCCAAATCTGTCCACAGCGATCCGTGGGTCCCTATCGCCACCTCCCACCTTGACCTCCTCAGCTCCTGGCCCTGTGCCCAGACTTCAGAGCTGGGGCTCCCTTGGGCCTTGAGATCTGCTGCCTGCTCCCGCTTTCCTGGAGGGAGGGAGACCCCCTGTGCAGGCTCAGCCTGCTTGTCTCCCTGCCCAGCATCTGTCTCCAGCTGCCTGGCCAATAGCTGGCCTGATGAAACTCAGCCCTGGGGTGCTGCCCGACCACAGCAAAGCAGACACCCTGACCCCACAGGTTCTGGAAATTCCACCAAATACAGTCCCAGGGCAGTCAGGATCACAAACTTAGTAGTCATGTAGGGGGTGCATCGTGGCTCATAAATAAATGGCTTATACATTTTTGCATTACCTTTTTCTCATGTGCTTCTCATGTTCCATGAAACAGGTTAGGAAGGCTTTCCATCCACATTTTAGAGGTAAGTTTCAGGGAGGTTTTGAAGACATTCAGTTTAAAAGGGGATGGGACCAGGTCTAAGGTTTCAGCCCTTCAGCCCACGAGTCTTTTAACAGCACAGAGTCAGACAGAGGGAAGCAGGGGTTTAGAGTTGGGTTCACCATGACTCTATCCTCAGCTCACGTCATGCTGAGTGATGTCACGCAAGTGCCTTTGGTGGGTGATGCTCTCTAATCACTCCGTGCCTTCTGTGATGGCAGGGATATGCTTGGCTTCACTCACCGTTGTACTCCTGGGCCTGGGACAGAGCTTGATGTGGACAAGGTATTGCATAAATGAATGTGTTAATGAATGGATGACGGATGGATGGATGGCTGAGTAAGGAAGGAAGGCGTACGTGCTCGCATGAGCAGCAGTTCATTCTTGGGTTGCACTAAGCACTGGAATCCTACCTACCACTTTCTGGCTGTCAGGTCACCCACACTCTTCCCTAGACACTCCTGGCCTGGTGGGCGCTGGAAGAACTCCTGTTCTCATTAACCAGATTGACTTTCTTTCTTTAACCTCACTGCCTCCTTTGTGCCTTCTTGGAATGAAACAGCTGGATACTGGGTGTATCCTTGCAGGGCAGCTCTGCCTTCCTTCTCCTTTGGGGTGCCTCCTGTGGGTGTGCAGAGGCCAGGGGCCAGGAACCAGGATTCCCTTCCTGACCCGACTTGACCTGTCATCATCCTCCAAGACTCCCACACCCTCATATGGTGGATAATGAGTTAGACTCCCGGACTCTTCTTAGATATTCTCAGAACCAGAGAGGACTTCCGGGACCTTGCTTTGTTCTTAATATCTTTTACTGAGAGAATGAGAACTCTGAGAAGTAACTGTTCTTGCCCAGGGTCCTGTGGCCCTTCAGTGACAGGCAGGGACATGAAACCACAGGGCCTGCCCTTGTTTTCTGAGCCCTGCAGGCCGCTCTCTTTGCCCGTCATACCGTGTGCCATTTTTACTTCGAGGTTTGGCCTAGAAGAATTTTGACATTTCGAGCATGGGGATGAGGACTGTTGGAATGTCATCGCACCTACTCTGAGAGAAAGCCAATTTTCCCTCAGTTCAGTACTTGCAAATAGCAAAGTTAATTAATCCCCTGTAAATAAACATTTGCAAACTGCAGCTCAGTATAGCACTGCCCAGGAATGCTTCCAAAAGTGTTCTGAGACTCAATGATAAAGGGACCAGGGGTGGTCATGTGACTGTAAATCTCCACGTTGGGCTCAATAATGTATTGATGTGATAGAAAAAGCCTTGGTTTGGGTTAAAAAAGACCCAGGTCTGGATTCTAGCTCTGCCAATGACTCACAGAGACCGTTGGCAAGTCAAACATTCTGAGCTTATATCATCATGTGTAAAAAGCACTGAGGTCACTCACTGCTGTGGGCATTTTGCTGGATCCCCAAAGTAGAAATGCCTAGTATGAAGCCTGCTACTTGGAAAACACTTCCTAAATGGTTCCCTCTGCCCCGCCTCTTCTCGTCAGCCCTCCCTGCTTTCCATTGTAGCTGGTGCCTTTAAATGCAGCTGACCTCCAGGGACTCCTGGGCTTTTAGAAACCTCTCTGGTTAATGAAGGTGTTTGGCAAGAGATCTGAGCCAGACCATTTCCAGTTCCTTCTCATTTTTGATGGACTTACACAGGCCACTGATTTGCATCATCTACCTCACTCTTTAATGAGCTCGTGTGCTCACAGTTAATGAACTAATTACTTCTGGGCAAAATCAGCAGTAAGTTGCAAACCTGGTTTCTTCAGCCTCTGCCAGACCAGCATTCTTTTGTCAAGTCAAAGAAAGCATTGCAGGGAGGTGACTCCACCAGATTCCAGCAGTGGATCTTCACAGATCGGCTGGCTGAATTTGAATTAAAATATCTCCCCAAATGAGTGACATCAGACATGACAGGTACTTTCTCAAGATCCTGGATGAGACTGAACTGTAAGCTTTGACCCGCAGAACTCATTGCTTTCCCTGTCAGAGATGCAGCTCTTCTCAAAGGTTGTAGATTCCCCTCCAAACCGACTGGATTAATGGCAATAAATGGAGGTGTGCCAAATGGCCTGCTTTAAATTCAGGTGATGGTGAGGAGACCATCTCTGAGCATACAGGAGGGAGCTTTATACCCAAGGCATATCTTAATTGGAAGGAAAACTTTCTACACTTTGAAACATTTAAGCCATTTGCCTGGGGAACACCTTTAAGTGATAGTACAAGGTTATTGCTGCAAAGGATTCCATTTTAGTTCCTTCAGGACTCATTTACTGAGAGCCAGGAATACAGACTTCAGGGTTAGCCATCCTGGATTTGAACCCTGGCCTTTCTCCCATTAGGCAGGGCTGTGCTGTGTGACAGTGGAGACATAACTTAATCTCTCTGGGCATTAATTTTCTCATTGAGAACATGTGGAAGTTGATAGAGCCCCACTGCATTAGGGTCATTGTGAGTTCTGAATGGAAAGGGGATGTATTGAATTATTCTGCAAACATTCACTTAACACCACAGCAGAGACCATTCATGTTTAAATCTCCATTTGCCTCCTTATCTTTCTCTTTGGAAGTGAGTTGGGGAAATGCACCACGATTCTGGCAAATAGAAATGTGAGAGAAAGTGAGTGCACACTCTCTCTTAGTGAGTGCACCCTCTCTCTCTTAGTTCCTGTCAGCAACCTGGACGGTCCCCAATTCCAGTTGGTATGTCTATCACAGGGCAGGGTCTGGGTCAGCCTGAGTCACTGAGTCACTGTGTAGAGCCAAGCTGTATTCATTTCTTGGGGCTGCCGTAATAAAGAACCATAGACTGGGTGGCTTAAAGCAACAGAAATGTACCCTTTCACAGTTCTGGAGACCAGGAGTCTAAAATCAGGACCATGTTCCTCTGGGACGCCAGGTGGAATCTTTCCTTGTCTCCTCCTAGCTGCTCGTGAGAGGCATCCATCCTGGCTCCCCTGGCTTGCAGCTGTGTCAGTCCCGTCTCTGCCTCTGTCATCACACAGTGCTCTCTTCTCCTTACAGGGCCACCAGGCATATTGGATCACGGTCCACCCTAAGGACTCCATCTTGACTCTATTACATCTGCAAAGGCCAATTTCCAAATGAAATCACACTCACAGGTACCAGAATAAAGACTCCAACACCCTTTTCTGGAGGTCACAGTTCAACCCATAACACCTATCAGCTTGTGTTAGGCATACAACATGAGTGAGGTTGCAATCTTTGTCATGTTGAGCCAATGATATATGGGGGTTCATTTGTAATCAAAGTATAGTCTGGCCTATCCTGACTAATACAGCTAATGGACTGACGCTAGCACCATGCCAGGGGCTGGGGATAAAATATTTAGAAGGCAGAAACAGCTTCTGGCCTCTGGGGGATTGGGGTCTATTTTAGTGCCTGACAAAGAGAAAGTGTTCAATAAATGGTAACTACTAAAACTGTTACTTCAGAACTTTAAGATACTGGTTATCTGATCAAAACCACTATGAGATATCACCTCACACCTGTTTGAATGGCCCTGATTATAAAGGCAAGAGATAATGAGTGTTGGTAAGGATGTGGAGAAAAGGTAGCTCTTGTGCCCTGTTTGTGGGAATATAAATTGGTGCAGCCACTATGGAAAACGACAGGGAGGTTCCCCCAAAAATTAAAACTTGAACTACCATATGATTCTATAATTCCACTTCTGAGTATATATCAAAGGAAATGAAGTCAGATCTCAAAGTGATATCTGCACCCCCTCATTCACTGCAGCATTATTTATGATAGGCAAGACGTGGAAATAACCAAAGGGTCCATTTATGGATGAATGGATAAAGAAAATATGATATATCACATACACATACATATTATGACAATATACATGGACCTTGACAGCTCTGTGCTCAGTGAAATAAGTCAGACAGAGAAAGACAAGGGCTGCATGATATCACTTATATGTGGAATTGAAAAGAAAAACCGAACTCACAGAAACAGAGTAGATGGGTGGCTGTCAGAGGTGGGGGTGAGGAAAATGAACAAAAAAGGTACAAACTTATACGATAAATAAATTCTGGGAATATGATGTACAACATGGTGACTATCGTTAACAATGCCATATTGTGTATTTGAAAAATTCTAAGAGTGTACATCTTAAAAGTTCTCATCACAAGAACAAAAATTGTCACTGTGTCAACTGACGGATGTTAACTAAACCCATTATAGTAATCATTTCACAATATATGCACATATAAAATCATTATGTTGTCCACCTTACACCAATGCAATGATGTATGGCAATTATTTGAAAAAAAAGATTCTTGTTTTCAAGATGAGTGAAACAAGATTCCTCTCTTAGAGGCCTTCCTATGTTGTTGGTTAGACAGAAAGAAAACAGGTTTATAGTATAACAAGATAACTGATTGACTTGGTTTGTAGAATGGTTATTTTTGGCACAGAGAAGTGATTCTTCAACTGTCCCGGGCATGGAAGGTAAGGTGTGAGGGTGTGGGAAGGTGGGTTGTGGAAAAAGACCGTGCCACGTAGAATACTGTGTGTCAAGGTATACCGCTGAATGTAGGAACCATTGTGTCAGAACAGTAGTATGGACAGACCTGCCCTTGGTAGGAATGAGAAGTCTTGACCCCTTCCTATCTTGACTGTTTCAAGAGCCACTTACCAGGTCACCTGCACTGGACATTACCTCTCTGGTCTCCATACAATGGTGACTACCTCGTTGACTCAACTTTTAACATGGTCACGCCACTTTTAAAAGCTTTTAGAATTTCCCACTGGCTATGGGATAAAGGAACTTTATCTTCCCCAATTTTTTCTCCATGGTTTAGTTCCAGTGCTAATCCTCCACGGGACCTTTACTGGTCCCTTCACTTGGATTTAGTATATTTCTCTTCTATATACATCTTGTCCTACATGACTATGAGTTACATGTGTATGTACATGTTTAAATCGAGTAATTCAATAAATACTGAGTGTTGTCATGTGCCATATCCAGGGCATAACAAGTCAGATTTTTGAAAATACTTTCTACTCCTCCGGGCTTTCTTCCATACTGATGCCTCTGAAGGAAACGTTTTTTTTTCCTGCCTCTTGTCCTGCTCGCTTTATGCATCTTTCAGTTTTCTTGTTATTTCTGGCAGGAAGCCCTCTTTAATCTCTCCAGTATATGTCAGGATCTTACCATGCATTTTCCCCTTGTATTAGTTACTTATTGCTGCTGTAACAAATTACCACCAACTCGATGGCTTAAAACAACACACATTGACTATGTTTATAATCCTGGAAGTCAGAAGTACAAAATGGGTGATATGGGGCTAAATTAAGATACCAAGGAGGGATATATTCTTTCCGGAAGTTCTAGGACAGAATCTGTTGGTTGCCTTTGCCAACTTCCAGAGGTTGCCTGCATTCTTCGGCTCATGACTGCATCACTCCAAACTCTGCTTCCACTGCTACGTCTTCTTTTCTCACTCTGACTCTCCCATCTCCCTTTCATGACAACTCTTGAGATTCCATTGGGCCCATCTTATTAATGAATAATTAATATTAACATCAATAATTAAGATTATTTCTCCATCTTAACCACATCTGCAAAGTCTTTTCAATCATGTAGGTTATCATATTCATAGATTCCAGGGATTAGAATATGGATCTTTAATATTTTATTACTTTGTGTTGTAATTTTCTTGAGCTTTCTTTCTATGGACTGACTTATAAGATCCTGAAAGTAGGGAGACAATGTATGATTCATTATCAAGTTTCCAGAGCCTATCATGCTTCTTGTCATATACAAGGTCCCCATAAATGTTTGATGAATGAATAAGTGAAATCTCAATCACATCCTATAATCTCTGATAATGGAAAACCACCTTGGACTGCCAGTGGAGAGAGATGGCAAGGAGGCTGAGTTAACAATAAAGCTATAGCGGCAGGGCTGAGGCCAAAGGTTTCTCGCAGAGTTGGGACACCATGAGGACCAGAGGCACGGAGCTCCTTAGAATCCAGGAGGAAGGAAGTGTTTCCGTTTTGACATCTATAGGGTTGAGTGATTGTTCAGACAGCCCTGTAATGACTGGATTCTTAGCATTTTATATACTCTTGGTTTTCAACTGGAACCCTGAACACAGTCAGAACATATTTAATAAATGAAAGAGATGCAGGAACATTTTTCCAACATCTATCTCATTTAAGTGATTGAGCATATTATAAATTAAGTTTTGTTTTCAGAAATTAGTGCATGCCACAGTACAGTTGACTTGTGGGAGGTAGGAAATCAATTCCTAGCTTTTATTGTAATGAATTGTTTTTGTTATTGTCATTGTTATTTAATTATCTTCCAAATAAAGGAGGAAATGTTAATAATAATGATAATACTGGACAATACTTGCAGCCAGAGGGAAATCAGGCACATTCGTATCTGAAGGCAGTTGATAGGAGGGAAGAAGGCCTCTAGCATGTGTTGATGCTCTGATTAGTGATTGGCTCTGTGTACAATTATTCTTATTGTATCAGCTAGTGCTTGCCATAACAATGTTGCATAACAAGTTCTCCTGCTCTCCAGTGGCATAAAACAACAATTATTCCATCTGTCTGCAGGTACACTTGGATACCTCTTCTTCAGGCTGCAATTCTGTAGGTCTGGGTGTGTGCTACACACATTTTTCATTCTTCTTAGACCAGCAGGCTGGTTGGGGCTTGTTCTTGTATGGTGATGGCAGAGGCACAAGACAGCCAACAGAAACAAAATGGGATGCCATGCTGATTTGACTTGGCCAAAGCAAGTCACATGACCAAGCTCAAAATCAAGGGTTGGGGATGCAGTGAAAAATGAAAAATTGGAGTCAATCATTCAATCTGCTACACTCATAAAAACAGAGTTGGCTTAGTATATGCATGAGGAAATTGAAGTTGGAAGAGATGAGTGACTTGCCCGAAGTCAAAAAGCTCATCATACATGATAGAACCTGGAATCAGGTCTAGGTCCATCGACCCCAGTGGCCCTCAGCCAGAGTCAATTTTCACCCTGAAAATACATTAACATTTGTCAATGTCTCTGGAGCCATTTTTGTTTGTCACAACTCAGTGGTGGGACATTCTACTAGCATCTAGTGGGGAAAGGCCACGGATGCTGCCAAACATCCTAGAATGTGCAGGGCAGCCCACAGCAAGGTTAATCATTCACCCTAAAATGTCAACAGTGCTGAGGCTTGGAAACCCTGAACCAAAGGCTGTGGTTTTGTTCTAAGTACCTTCCCCAAATGGAAAGATCTGATTGTATATGTCCTAAGCTCAGAGAATGATCTTGTAGCACCCAAGAGTCTAATGCTCTCATTTTGGAGCTTAATATGTTTATTTTAGTATTTATTTGTATTCAATGATTTATTTATTCAATGAGCATTCCTGAGCAACTGCTATGCCCAAGACCCTGTGTTCTCTTACTTTCCCATCGAGATGGCAAAGTCTCCTGTGCCTGGCTTGAGTTTTATGTGTCTCTGGGCGTGTACCACAGTGCCTTCAATTGAATTCCATCCTGGATGGTTTAATTAGCACAGTGCTGGGCACATGGGCTCCCTCACTCTATGTCTTATTGTAATTTGTGCACAATGCACATAGCTCACCGCTTTTTCCCCAGTCCCATCATACACTTACTACCCACCGACAGAACATCCTGTAACCCACTTCTTTTATACTATATTTAATTATCTTTCCTATATAAAACACTCCTTACTGAATAAAATATTCAGACAACTCATTTGACTGGGGAAGCAAACAGTAATATGTAGCATTTCATTTGTTTTTTCATTAAGTCGGGCATGACCATTGTTGGCGCCTGGGAGTTTACGACCGCAGGTCTGACGCGCTGACATTACTCATCTATTCATAGTCAGCTTGAGCACCATGGAAGTGCCTCATTTTCTCTCTATTTACATTAGTCAAATAAATTCATCTTTTATTTCATTGAGCTGAACGCCTGCATCTGTGGGGTTACTTATGAGCCCCATGGTTTTATTTATTTATTTATTTTATTACTGATTTTTTTTTTTTCTGCTGCTGCCTTCTCATTAAAATGTCTTTTAGCCTTTAGACAAGAAGGCAACACAGGATTAATTGAAGTCTCCCCGATTCTCTGATATTGTCACATGGAGAAATAATCAGGCGCACACTTTCAACTAGTTACCAACGAGAAGGAGGGAGCGGTGGAGCTACATCAGGACTTGAATTGCACAAATCCCTTCTGAAACAAAGTTAATAACTTGAACAATTGAACTAAGCCAGCCTCACGGCTGCTCACTTTTCCCACCTGCTCTTTCAAGACCACAGGGAGGGAGTTTATGGGCCTGGCTAGGTAACTGAATCTAAGTTCTAGCAGTGGTTGTGTTCTGCCAGGATCGTACTGTTTAGGTGGAATAAACCTTGCCGAAGATGATCATTTTCATGGGTAGCCTACAGTACTTTGTTTCTATTTATTTAATCTGCATTCTGCTGGTGTCTACAAAACCAGATTCATTAAGTATGGGCTGTATACCTGACATGCTGACCATACCCATTTGACAAGCAGAATCTCTTTCTAGTCTTTCAACCACACTGAGTGGTAGGGCATTAAAAAGATTTTTGTTTTTGCTTTTTTACTTTGGGATATAATTACAGTAAATGCATAAAGCTTCCATATAAAGTTCTGTGAGTTTGGACAAATTGACACAGCTGTGTGACCCCCATCAAGTTATTCAAGTTATTGAATATTCCCGTCATTCCAGAAAGCTCCTTATGGACCTTCCCAGGTAAATTCTGCCAAGCTGCTCCACCCCAGCAAGCACCATTTTTATTTTTTCAGTTTTATTGAACTGTAATTGCTTATCTTTATGGTGGACATCGTGATGTTTTGATATATGTGTATACATTGGTATACGTGTACATTGTGAAACAGTTACCATAATCAGGCTAATTGACATATCTATCACCTCTTAAAGTTGCCTTTTTTTGTTTGTGTGATAATAATACTTGAGATCTGCCCTCTTAGCAAATTACAAGTGTACCATTTAGTATTGTAACTGTAGTCACTATGTTGTATAAGTGAAACTTTGTACCCTTTGACCAACATCTCACATATCCCCCACCCACCCATGCCTGGGCCACCACCATTATATTCCCTGCTTCTAGGAATTTGATGGTTTTAGTTTCTACATGTAAGTGAAATTATGTAACATTTGTCCTTCTGTGTCTGGTTTATTTCATTTAGCGTAATGTCTTCTAGGCTCATCCATGTTGTTGCAAATACCAGGACTTCCTTCTTTTCTAAGGCTGAGTAATATTCCATTGCACATTTTCTTTATCCATCCGTCGATGGACACTTAGACTGTTTCCATGCCTTGGCTATTGTAAATAATGCTGCAGTGACCATGAGAAGGCAGCTATCTATTAGAAAGAGTGATTTCATTTCCTTTGGAACAAATAAGCTGATTTTAGAAATGAGCAAAGGCCCTGAATAGACATTTCTCAAAAGAAGATACACAAATGACCCACAACCTATGGTCCCTAGAAAGGTGTTCACCATCACCAGTCACTGGGGAGTGAAAATAAAAACCACTGTGAGATATATCATCTCACGCCTGTTAGAATGGCCATCATCAAAAAGACAAAAATAACAAGTGTTGGCTAGGATGTGGAAAAAAGGGAACCTTTGTATAGTTTCATGGGAGTGTAAATTGGTACAGCTATTATGGTCAACTGTATAGAGTTTCTTTAAAAAATTAAAAATAGAACTACCGTAGTTCAGCAACCACTGCTTCAACTACTTTCACTATTAGTTATATTTGCCTGATGGAGAATCATGTAGTATGTGCTCTTCTGTGCCTGGATTCTTTCACTAAGCAAAATAATTTTGGGATTCATCACTTTGTTGTGTGCCTGGGTTTTTTTTTTTAATTGCTGAGTCATAAGCCCTTCTATGAGTATAGCATAATCTGTTTATCTGGTTTACTGTTGATGGACATTTCAAAAATTGTTTTTTTTAGTTTTTGGCTATTGTGAATAAAAATAAATGCAAGGCATGCTCTAAATTTCTGTTGGGTAAATACCTGGGGGTGGTGTTCCTTAGCTATTGGGTAGTGCTACAGATTGAGTGTTTGTCTTTCCCCCCACCTCCCAAATTCATATGTGAAAGCCCTAACTCCCAATGTGATGGTATTTGGAGATGGAGCCTCTGGGACATAACTAGATCATGAGGGTTGATTCCTCATGATGGAATTGATGCCCTTAGGAGAGGAGACGCTGAGATGATCTCTCCCTCTGCTGTGTGAGGATACAGCAAGAAAGCAGCCATCTGTGACCCAGGAAAAGAGTGCGCACCAGGCATTGCATCAGTTGGCACCTGACCTTGGACTTCCCAACCCTCAGACTTGTGAGAAATAAATGTTGCTTACGCCACCCAGTCTCTGGCAATTTGTTATAGCAGCCTAAGCTGACTAAAGACAGGAAGTATATGATTCATTTATAAGAAATTGCCAAGCACTTTCCACTTGATGCTTTCACCAACAATGGATGCATGTTCTGTTTGCTCCATATCCTTACCAAGGTTTGGTGGTGGCAGCGCTCTTTTTAACTTTACCAATCTAATGGGCGTGTATTAGTACCTCATTGTGGTTCTTATTTGTATTTTGTGGTGGCTAGTAATGTTGAACACTTTTTTGGGTGCCTACTGGCTATTTTATATCTTCTTTTGTGAAATGTATGCTCAAGTCTTTTGCCCATTTTATATTACTGAGTTTTGGGATTTTTTAATTTTTCTGGATCCTGATATTTTTTTGTCAGATATTTATACTACATATATATGTTCTTTCAGGTATGTTCTTCTGGTCCATGGCTTGGCTATTCATTTTAATGATATCTTTTGGTGAATAGAAGTTTTTGATTACATTGAAGCTCAAGTTTTACATTTTTTCGGGAGGGGGTTAGTAACTTCTGTATGTGAAAAAAATCGCTGCCTACCCCAAAGTCAGAGATACTCTCCTATGTTTTCTTCTAGGTGTTCTGCAGTTTTAAGTTTCATGTATGTTTCAAGCTATGATCAGTCTTGGTTAATTTTTGTGTATGAGAGAAGCATTGTATGAGAGAGTTTGAGGTTTATTATTATTTTTTGATATGGATATCCAATTATTTGGAGACCATTGTTAAAAAGACTTCCCTTTTGAGGTACAGGACATATTTATTGTCAAGCACTCTTTTTTTCTTTTTGTTAACATATGGCAATACTACAGTACAAACAATTAAGTGAGTTTCATTAAGATCATACAGGTAATAAGTGACAGAGCCTGGATTAAAAAGAAGACTTTGACTCCAGAGCACAGACACTTATTGTTACTAAACACCCCAAAAGAGAATGGCATTGTTTCTCATTGGATCTGCAGAGGAACTTGGAAATAGAGGCAGTTTACACCAGTCTGGTGATTCAGCAGTTTTGACTAAATACTCTGGTGAAATAATTGCTTAGGTTGAAGTTTGTTTTCAGTTTTATTTATCTGATTTGAATTTCCAGTTTGAGCTGATGGAACCAGTTTATGTATTTTAGGGAATGTGTTGACTTATTATAAATTAGGTCTTGATATAAAAACAAGACTGAATGGGTGGGAAGGGAGGGATAAGAGGGTAAAAGAGGCATTATGATTAGCAGACGTAAGGTGGGGGGGCACGGGGAGGGCTGTACAACTCAGATAAGACAAGTAGTGACTCTATAGCATCTCACTACACTGATGGGCAGTGAGTGTAATGGGGTTGGTGGGGGGGACCTGATGAAGGGGGTAGTTTAATCACCATAATATTGCACATGTAATTGTAGGTTAATGATACCAAAATAAATTGTAAAAAAAAAAACAAGACTGAGACAGTCTGGATCACTCAGACCCACAATATATTTTGTTCTTATGGTTCTTTCCGTCTTTCTATTAATTGTATTAAAAATACAAGTTCTAATACAGACATAGCAAGTACCTACCATATGTGAAACACTGGGTAGATGGGAAGTTGAATAAGATCGTCCCCCCTCAAGGACTTCTGTGGTCCAGGAGTTGGACACACTTGCCTGTTACCCAGAAGCAGCTAGGAAGAATTTAGAAAGAGAAATATGTGACTGAGCGAATGTGTGCACAATAGAATCACAGTAAAATCTGATGGGGATAGAGAGGGCATGATTAAAATACAGATTCCAGGAAATTCACTTGTGAACATTTGTGGAAGGAATTCAGTTCAGTCTCAATGGCATCTTAATTTTTGCTAACACATTCTCAAGTAAAAACGTTTTCACCCCAAACAATTAGATGTCTGATTGTATCTCTATTGACATTTTTGTCCCCTACCCAGGTATTTATTTAGTTTCCACCTTTGGGAAGCAAATAGGAGTGTTTGGTTTTATTAAGTTGTAAATGTCTAATGTTGCCTTTTTGTTTAGAACCTCAGAGCAGAGGTAGTGCAAGGATTCATGGGTTAGTGGTAGGTTTCACTATTTAGAATGTCTGTTATCTTTTCTGGTGTAGGGGCTTCCAGCAAATTTGGGCCGTCCACCTGCCGAGTCCATAAGCCGCTGAATAAATCTATTGCTTCAGCAGCATCATCTGACTACATCTTGAAGACCGTGACATAAGAGGCCTGATGAGGTCATCAGCCAGTATTCGCAGAAAGAATGGGGCTCTGAAGAGAAATTGCAGGAAGGCATGGCCTCCAGTTGTCTAAAAACATTCACCAGCTGATGAACATTAGCCATGGCAGCTTCTGTGCAGAGCTCTCTGAGGCCGCACAAGTATTAGAATTTCTCTAACCTTTAACATTCTATTAAGGACAGTTATTTGCATTTTGCCTCTGAGCCCACTTCTGAATGTGAATGAGGTGGTGGCTGGAGGGGACATTGTCCATGTGGTGGCTGCAGAGTTCCAGGCTCGGAAGGGACCTCAGAAGTCATGTCTCCTGAGGCCATCTTTCCATGTCTCAGACATCCAGAAAGCCCCAGGCTAAGTGGCATTCTGTTTGCTGCCTCTGCCTCTGCAGTACCTTATGTGACCTTCAGGGACATCCTTCCATTTTTGGCAGGTCCAGACTGAAGCTGGTTGACCCTATGTCATGCTGATATCTGCTACCTGGACTTTTCACCCGATGGCCCTGAATCTCATCTGGGATTACAAAGAGCTTCTTCAAACCGGCTCCGTGTGCATGTTAAGATGTATTTTATATCCCTGGGAGGCTCCTCTTTCTGGTCCACATCCTGGGCTGTCACCTGCTTCTGCTCCTCTCCAGCATTATGTGACACCTCTCCTCAGGTCTGGAATACTCAGGCCTCTCCAGCCAGCCTGGTGCCTCCTTTTTTATTTTGATGTATTCTTTAAAAAGTGTCCATTTCACAGCTCTATTCAAATTCTAAAAATTCAAATAACTAAGATGAGTGGTTCCTTCTGCTGTCCCAGAAGTCAGTTTATTAAGAGTTGGAAAAGGGTACAGTCTAGCACAGACTGTCTGTATCTTAGCATCTCCTCCACAGGCCTGCTGTGGGATCATGCTTAACCCTATACCTCAGTTGTGTTAGATGAAAAATGGGGATCATATTATTTCTTACTTCACAGGATTGATGGGATTAGACACAGTATAAAGCATTTAGAAGCATACTTGCCACAAAATAAGTCCTCAATAAATATAAGTTCTCATAACAAATCTTTTGCATGTTGTCCTATTATTTTGCACATATGTCATATTACATAAAAATAGAGATTTTTAAAAATGTAAATTATTGTACTGTGTCTTTTTACCTTACTTATTTTACATATCTTTCCATGTAACATCTACTTCATCATTTTTACCAATTATGTAATATTCTATATGAATGTACCAAACTTTATACCCTCTCTTGATGCGCACCTCATTTTTTAATGCTTTTTGTTATTATTCAGTAGAAAGACCTAAACGATACCAATAGACAAATGGATATTGAATGAACAGGCAGCCTGCTGTAGAAGACCTGCAAGTGTCTGTGAACATGAAAAATGTAATCAACTTAATAGTAACTAGGGAAATAAAAATAAAAATTATTATGAGCTGTGGGTTTTGCTTGGTTTGTTTTGCCCATATGATTAGTGTTAAAAAAGACTGGTGGTGTCCATTGCTGGAAAGCATGTGGTCAAATAGATACTGTTCTACACTGTTGGTGGAAATGTTAATTATTACAGCCTTTCTGAATGGAAATGAATACTTTCTTATTGATTTGTAGGAGCTCTTTATATATTATGGCTATTGATAATTTATTATTTGAATTGCAAATATTTCTTTTACTCCTAAATTTGCCCTTTGCTTTTGTAAAGCTGAGTTTTATTTAAAATTTTTCATTTTAGTGTAGTTGTATGTGCCAATTTTTATGACTTCTAGTTTGATGTCTTAAGAAGCTTCTCATCCTAGTGTTGCAAAAATATTATTTATTTCCTACTAATGTTTTATGGTTTTTTCCAAACATTTGTCTTTCTAATCTATTAATTATCTGTTATACACTTGAGGTAGACAGTTTATTCAATGAATGGTGATCATCCCTAAATCATTGACTATTCTATTACTATGGACCTGAAATACACTTCTTATCACACATGTAGCTCTTTTACAGGCATGCATAGTATTAAATAGTCACACATAGATTTATAAATAATATTAGTCTGTAGTTTTATAATTCTTTATATAATTACTTTCCATATTGGATTTTGATTCAGCATCTATTTTTGCTTCATATAATGAATTGGGATGCTCCTATCTTTTTCTCTATTCCGGTGTACTAATCAACCACAGGACTTACCCCTTTTTTGAAGAAAGGAATTATTTACCCGTGACTATTGGGCAAGGTGATTTTTTTATATTATATCAACATTATTGATGGGCAATTTATATACAATGCATTTTATTTACTGAGTCTTGAAATACCTAAATACTTGTATAAACACCAATATGATCAAGATAAAAATTTAAAATACAACTTTCATTTTCCCCACAAAGTCTTTCTTATACCCCTTACAACACCTGGACATTATCATCCACTGTTCTGCTTTTACTCATTATAGCTCAATTTTGCATTTTAAAGACTTTCATTTAAGTGAAACAATAAAAGATATATTCTTTTGTGCCTGTTTTTTTCTCTCAGCATAATATTTAAGAAATTCATAGATGCTGATGTTTATATCAGTAGTTTGCTTCTTTTCATTGCTGAATATTATTCTACCACATGAATATTTCACAATTTATCCATTTACCTTTTGATGGACATTTGGGTTTTTGTCAGTTTCGTGTTGTTATGAATAAAGCTGCTATAAATATTGGTACTCAAGTTTTTGTGTGCACATGTATTTTTATTTCTTTAAGGCAAATACCTAGGAGTAGAATTGTTAGGTTTATGGTGACTGCTTTAATGCCAAACTGCTTTCCAGAGTTTTCTACACTTTGCATTTCCATCAGCAATGCATGCAAATTTCAGTTACTCTGTATTCTAGCCAATAATTGATGTCGTCAGTCTTTTCAACTTTAGCCATTGTTAGGTATGTAGGAATATACCCCTGTGGTTTTAACTTTTAATTTCCTTGATGACTAATAGTATTGCATATATTTATTGTAGATGATTAGTACATAGTTTCTTTAAATCTTTTGCCTTTTATTTTCCTGTGGTGTTGGCTTCTTCATAGAAAGTGGTAAGAGTTCTTTGTGTATTCTGGACACAAGTCATTTATCAGATACATGTATTGAGAATACTTCTCACAGTTTGTCAAATATCTTTTCATTTCTTTGCCTATTTCCCAAAGAGTGAAAGATTTTAATTTTGATGAAAGACAAGCTCTGCTTGAGGAATTTTTTTCTGTTTCTTTTTTGACTATTTTCAACTCTTCTCATAACTTCTTTCACTTTCTAAATTTATTTTGCAATTTATATTTCCCTTGGTAATTATTCATTGTATTATGATTTCCAAATTTATTAATAAAATAAATTGCATATATTCTCATTTAAAAATCATCCTTTGATTCTATAATTCTATGCAATTTCTTGATCTTGATGTTGTTTATTTTTCCTTCTTTTTCTTCATTTTGGATTTCTTGACAAACTATTTAGCTATTTTATTGGAATTTTCAGATAATCTACTTTGCATGTTTTTGATTATACCCTCACTTTTGTTTGTTTCTTACATAAGCAAGAAAAGCAGAAAAATGGACAATATAATATATCAAACAACATAATAAATCAAGTCAAAAATATTAAACAGTTTCTGCTTTCAAACTGATTCATTCTTTTTGTCTAATTTACTTATATTATTTTATTATATTTTTAGCATTTTAAGCAAAAATCTCAATTCAGCTTTTCCCCAGTCTTTATTTTATAATAAATGCAGTTGTGGCTAGATGTTTTTCTGTTTTGAATATATCTCTTTGGCCATATGTCTTGGGATTTTATTATGCAGTTTTAAAATTTTTATCTCTAAAATGTATTTTATTTTCTGTGTTACTATCTTCTCTAACTCAAAAGATACATAGAGGAATTCTTTTTTTTAATAAAAGGTGAGAACACTTTTGTTTTTGTTTTTCCCTATTGTTATTATTTTTGAAAAATACTATGGTCAGATGATTTTCTTCTTTTGTGAAGCTATTAATATTTTATATAACACATCCTCCATCTTCAATTTTGTCATCTGTGTCAGAGGAATTTGAAAATACTTGTATTTTCTATTTGGCACTGCATGTTAATGGTGTGTTCAATTTTACATATTTTTACTTATTTTTTGTTTATTTGATGTGACATTTGATCTGAAAGAGATGTGTTAAAATCTTCTATTATGATTATGAGTTTATTAGTTTTTCTTTGCATCTCCAACAGGTTTTGTTTTATGTAGTTGGAGTTTTGTTATTAAATGTGTGAATATTCTTCTTGATGGAGTATAATATTTAATAATATTGAAATCCCATTTTGTCCTATTTAATATTTTTGACTTGATTTATTATGTTGTCTGATATATATTTTCTTCACCTCTTTTATTTAAGCATTGCTATTTTCTCTTTCTCCATCTGTCTGTTTTCAGGCTTTCCTTGTCATTTTATTTTAGGGCCATGTCTCATAATCATAACATAGCTGGATTTTTCTTAAAATTTCCCATCTTAAAAACCCAATCAGAAAATCTCTATCTTTTCATAGGGGGATTTGACCCATTCACATTTATTGTAATTACTGGTATTGCACTTACCAATGCTCTTAATTTCTATTTACTCTGCTTTCTTTTTGTTTCCTTTTCTTTTCCAAAATTTGTTGTATTGGTTTTGTACTCCTCACTTTATTGTTTTCCTCTAGGGTATTAGAAGACCTCTAGGTGTATCCTATTTGAAGCAATTATTGATGCCTAATATAAGGAAACTAAGAACTATCTATAGAGAACATTTGATCATGGTAGGTGAGGCACAGAATTATAGGACAAAGAAACATTGTAGCAATCGAAATCCCAATTAAGTCAATTGTTAGTAAGAAAGCCTAAGTTGATTTTCATTAATTCATTCACAAGAAAGTAGTTATTGAGTATCTGCTATGTACCACATGCATCTCTAGATCCTGGTAGATGGAAGACATTGAATAAGACACAATGCTAATTTTCAAAGAAACATGCCACAAGAGAGGCAGAAACAAAAGCAGTATGTTTTTCTCAGTGAATCACAGAGTTAGGTTTGAGTTATATAAGCCCATCATACAATCAGAGTGGAGAATGGAAAGTGGGGGTGAGCCATGTGTGATGGCAGTGTACTGTATTTTCTCTGAGCTCTGACTAGGGTGTGCATAAAATAAACTGAGCAGTTTCATGTGGCTGGACCATGCCTGAGGTGAAAAGTCCCTGTCATTAAGACTGGAAAAGTAATGGACAGATCACAGTGACCTGAAGTCTCTTCACCTATAGGGAAATGGTGTGGCTACACACAGGTTGAAGTTCTGGGATGGGGCAAATGTCACTGGACCAAGAAGAATCTTTTCAAGGTCTGATAGCACTGGAATGAATTTTTGGCCTCCTCTTTGGAAGCAGAAAATGAGAATTTGGAGCTTCTGTGTAAAATCTAAGTTAGGCATCACTAACAGGGAAGGCAACAAAGGGGCACCCATATTTTCCAGAACCTTCTATATTACAGCCCTTCTCCATGCCATATCCCACCAGATTCTCACAATAATTCTGCCAGTTTGGTGGCAAGACAATTATCACTTTACTGATTAGAAAGCTGAGATTCAGAAATGTATGAAAGCCACTAACTCATGGCATGGGGTGGCCAGGAAGCTACTATCAAAGTTCAAACTTAGACCTTGCTGGCCAGTAGGATGTGTGTTTCTTGAAAAGGAAGCTTTCTATTTCTTTAAAAATATCTGATGCTTACTGCCTGCCATGTCTAAATAGACTAGACAGAGATTGGCCTGCAGGTTTTTAAATGGACCATCAGTGTTCCCAGAGCAGGCCTCCTGCAGGAAGGTTGGGAGCAAGGTGAGTGCTGGGTGGAGCTTAGCCATCCGGTGACCACAAAACCACAATGATAAGTCTTGTGCCAGACCTCACATACAGTCCCATTTACAACCACCCACAAATGATGGAACCGGGTCAGTCTGCTGGCCACAGAATAACAGGCCTTCATGCTGGGGGCCCTCTCTCTCTGGGAGCTCCCAGCTCTGGGTCTGAGTAGTCAGAACCAGAGGTTTTGATTTTCCAGTTTTTAGGGGGTTTGTTTAAACACTCCCATAAACCAGACACTCCTTGGCATTTGAGGAGGACTCTCTGCCTCCCTTCCTTATTCTTTGTTCACCTTGAGGCAAGAGTTGTGTCTCCATTGCCCCAAAGATTACCTGGACTTCAGAGGTTGCCCAAAATACATGTTCAAATGAGTTAGTGAAGAAAGAATGAACTAAAGAAAACCAGGATTCTGAGACAATAGAATGTAGGGTTTTTTGCCCAAATTCATGTGAGGAGTGTCGTTCTGAGTTCTCTTTCTTCCACATCCACCATCCCTCCCCCTGCTCACTCTCCAGAACTTACAGCAGTTTATGAAGCCCTGAGGGGTCTGGCTCTGTCCACATTAGCAGGAGGTGCGCATTAGCGAGAGAGCAACTTGAAGTTAGATATCTGAGGAATGGGGTGGATGGTACTTTCTTGGTAGTTCTTGCTTTGAACTACCCTTTGGCTTGGATGGGACAAGAGAGGAAACACAGCAGATTGCTGTTGGTGATATAATGTTCCTCTTTATAATGAAACTTTACCTATTGAGATGAGGATTTCAATGCATGTTCTGGGACAGAGTTGCTGCAGCTAATGACAGTAAGTCTTAATGTTTTATGAGTAGACATGAGAATGTTAAGTAACACCAGAAGAACCATTATGGAATTCAATGTGCTTTAATATTCTCAGCCATGTAAATCTGCTTGAGTTCCAATTCCTGAAAGGATGTACTTGCCAGAGGATCTCAAAGCACTTTATAATTACTGGAATATTATTTTGTTCTTTATTATGGGAATGATCAAAAATATCTTGCCAAGGAAAATTGCCGCTAAAGAAGGATTATGAATTACTACCACTAATAATACTAATAATAGCAATAATAATGAAAAAGTTTTGGAGACAAGTCCACATGAGCAATAATACCACTTTCCAAATCACTCTTCTACTTGGTTCTCATGACAACCATGTGAGTAAGCAATACTGTCTCCATTTTACAAATTAAATGAAGATGCTTAGAGAACCTGTAGGTAAAGTAAACCTGGGTCTTGGAAAAATGCCTGTCTCTGATGCAGCCTGCATAGGCAGACAGAAGAACTTTTACCCCAAAATCATTCTCAACATGTTAGAGATGCATGCCCAACACTAACTCCCTCAAAAACACCCACCATCGAGCTCTAGCCTTTCTATATTGTGTTGAACGTTTCATGGATATGGGGGTCAAAATTTAGGGAACTAAAGAGTTTGGAGGTGTTTGTTGTACACTAATGGTCAGTTGATTCAGCACCTCTTCCGAGTAGCTTGACTGGAGCTCCCTTGCGCTTTCCTGCAGTCTGAGCCCAGCTGGATCTCACCCAGTGCTGGGGCTGGTGCTCCAAGGCCAGTCTTGTCCCCTCCTTCCTTGATGCTCACGCAGCCCCCCTCTCCCGGACTTCTGCCTCTCCTCTGTCTCCGCTGCTCATCTTCTCTTGGGAGGACTCTCACTCCGTGCATCTCTATGATGATTTAGCTCCACGGTTTACCTTCTGTACTGGATTCCCCATTATGGGCAGGATTTCAGTTTCATGCTTCTCTTCCCCACAGCCGTGGAGCCCAGAGTGGGCCATGTGTGGGGAACTGTGAACAATGAGGCATTTACTGAGGGCCTATCATGAATTTTACATGTATTATCTCACTTAATGCTCACACTAGCTGTGAATCAAGTACCACGACCGCCCCCCCTTTTACAGACAGGGAATCCAAGCCCAGTTGTGGTGCCATCTAAGTTGCATGCACAAAGGGACCAAGCTGGTATGTGGAGCAAGACAGCCAGGCTCCAGAGCCTGTGTTGGTAACCATGAGTTCATGTATAAACGAGTGGGGTGCTGAGGAAAGACTGAGGTGCTGGGAGAGACAGTGAGCAGGTGCAGGAGAAGGGAGTGAATGCATAACAAGAATGATTGGGTAAAGAGCTGCAGATCACATGGATGCATCAACAAGCAAATGAGAATGCAGTTGCACAGCAGAGTCCATGGGCAGATGCCTGCGTGACCATGAGCAAATGAGTCCCTGCAGGGACATTTCCTGCTGAGTGGTGCCCACTTGTGCAGCCTGCTGGATCTAGGGCCACCAGGTGCAGCCACATCTTGCTGTTGTCTCTGATCAAGCTTCGGGTTGCTTCCCAGCTCCTGGAGCTGCAAATCCAATTTCCCAAAATAGACCTAGATGCCACACCACACACACAGAGACACCAGGATGGTGGAACCCACTCCAGAGGTGAGGAGTACTTCTGAGGCTCATTACAATGAGCAGACAGTCTGTGTTGTTTCCTCTTACTGCTCCTGACCTTCAACAGGCTCTGGCTTCCTCCTTCCCTGAGTCTGCACTCCAGCAGGAGGCTTGGCTCAGGAAGACTGCATGCAACTCTCTGTGACTCCCTGGTCTCTGCGGTCCCCAGCAAGCCCCACACTTGCCCAGTTGGTTCCCAGGTTGGCAGGGGATATCCCTGTCACCTTTAACGTGGGTCCCGAGCCTCTTAGCCAGCCCCCTGACTCCACCTACTTTTCAGCACCCCTCCCACTCACGGTGAAATGGAGTATCCCTGGGCTTTACAGTCCCTGTGATTTTGGGTCCTTTAGCCTGGAATTCCCTTCCTTACCTCTTGAGACCTGCCCTACCCTCTGGACCTCCAGCCTCCAGTACCTACTGTGTCGTATGATCAAGCTCATGTCTTTCTGCCAAGCCCCCTGTGTGCTGAGGGTCTTCATACTTTCTGCTGTCTACCTACTTACTACCATGCCTCACCTTCCATCCTGGGCTGGGAACTTATGAAAGGCTTATTTGTATGTGAATTGCAGTTTATTGATTGTCATTGAACATGTACATTACAAGGAACAATTACTGAGCATTTTATTGCAGAAATTGTCTTTTTTTCTAGTGGAACAAATAGTTCCAAACTGATGGGTATGGTCTCTGAGCTTTCCCTTCAGTGAAACCCTCTTCCATATTTTGGTTCTGCCACTCATTGGGTGAACATAGAGAGGTGGCTTCTCCGCAGTTCCTCTGAGTTCCCAGCTCAGCCACTGTAAGCTGTCAATCTTGGTGAATTGTAGAACCCTCTGCACCTTGATTTTCTCCTCCCTAAAATGGGAATAGCAATGTTTACTGGATGGCACTGTTGCAAAAACTTAGTATAAAATAAGTAAAGTGTCCAAGAAATACCTGGCCTATACTGTTGTTAGAATTATTATTACTGTAATGAAAACATTCAACCAGTTCAAATGTTTAAATGTGTTGACTGATTACCAAGTACCAAGCCTTGCACTGGCTTCAGAGTCATGATCTTATTCACCAGTCTACAAGGTGGGAGCTGCTATTTTCACTATGTGAATTGTATGGAGGTGGACACTGGGTCTCAGGGGTTTAAGTGACCTGCCCAAGGTCACACGGCCTCACTGGGCATTAGAATGTCATAGATGAAGCTGAACTTTAAATAAGAGTATTTTTGCCAAATGCCATTTCCACATTAAAGACAAGTTTCCTGTGGACACCACATTATCTGTCAGACACCTTGAAGGTCTCTCTTGTGCTGGGCAGGAATTAACTTCCGTTCCCAGAGTGGTGGGTCACTCCTTGGTTGATTTACGGCTTTGAGATGTGTAATAAAAGCATTCATTTCAGGCAAGCACTGCTTTCAGTATGCCTCGTAGTACTGAGAGGGACTTGCATGTATTTTGATCACTATGTTTTTCAAGTTGTTCAGTTTCTTGAAAGGTGATATTCTCTTGTGATACTTGGCTTTGAAGTCCCTTAGAACAGCAAGCTTTTCATAGGAAGGAATCAGAGAAGTGATATTCACACATTCCCTGGTTCATTTATTCATGCCACCAGAACACACTGAGACCTTAGGCACTGGGAGGCTATGGAAATAACTGGGAGAGGACCCTCCTTGAGTGAGCTCCAAGGTTTGTAGGAAGCAAAATAAAATGTAACCGATCTAAGTCAAGTACTATCCTACCTACTTTTCAAAATGTTTGAAATAAGCTTCTGTTCTTGGATTAGGCACTGGTGGTCTACATATCTTGCAGGGAAAAATAATGTGCATGTGTTCATTCATCTGGTCATTTATCTACTTGGCCCCTCCTCTAGGCCAGGCCTTGTGCTTGAATGGACAGGAGCTGTGGCCATCCCGGGGTCAGGCAGGGGGCCATCAGAGCTGATGTTTGGGTGCTGTGTGTCCAGAGTGCCGAGGGACAGCATGGGGAGGTGTGGGCATCCAAAGGATGCCGGAGGCTTCCTGGTGGGGGGACCCTCAAGGGAGTTGGTATGGAAAGATAAGCAGGACTGAGTTTGAGGATGGAGAGAAGAGAGGGAACAGGGCCTGAAGGCTTCCCTGCCCCAAGAAGCTGGGGACAGCTGGGGAGCTAATGGAGACAGCTGGGATTCACGCCCATCTCTGCTCCCCATATGATGCTACTGGGTAACTACTCTTAAGTGAGTGAGACTCTTCTTGAAAGCCCGGCAAGGGTTTCAAGTATTCACTCAAACTTAACATCCAGGATGTGTTTGGTTAGCACAGCCAGATGCACAGAGTGGCCCCTTGCCCAGGGACCGCCACCGGCGACACTGGTAGACCCGTCACCATAAAGAGGTGGCCTTGGGTGAGACGTGTTGAAAGTAGCGCCATCTTCATCAGCCCCTTCTGCTGGGAGATGGGACTCAGCTGGGGGCCTTTCTAAGCCTCTACTGCTGCTAGTTTTTCTCCAACCATCCCTTGCATGAGCTCCAGCTCAGCCCGCTTGCCACTTTGCTGGACGGCCAGAAGCTCGCATAGTCTGATGATATTCAGCTCCATCTCCCTGGAACAGGCTCTCATAAAAGCTTTTTTACCCTGAATTTCTACTTAAGGTCCATAATCACGCATGCATTTTCAGCTTATTGGTTCCTTTTTTGGATTACAAAATTAATGTATGCTCGGCATAGAAAATTTGGAAAGCACAAAGTTCAAGGAAAAAAACATCTCCAGGACAGTCACAACCTCAGGAAAACCACCAATGACACATCGTAGCCATTATTTTTAAACATTGTGTAATATTTCCTACCATTAAAACCGTAAGTACGTAGCACCTCAAGAGCACAAAGGTTATTTCCAATCACTGTTTTATAATAAACGCCAAATAAACAGCTTCATGCCTGTTATTTTTTTCACACTTCTATTAAAGAAAGATCCATTTAGGGTATAGCCTTTGGTATAGGAAAAAACAGTAATAAAGCCTGTGAGTTCTCAGTGGGGTTCATGATTTTCCTTACATATAGTGCCTTCTTTTTATAATGAACGGGAGAGAGAAGGAGGGAGAAAGGAAGGAAGAGGAAAAGAAGGGAGAGAGAGGAAGGGGGAGCGTGAGGGGTGAGGGCAGAGAAGGGAAGGAGGGCGGGGAGGGGAAAGGAAAACCCAGGGATGAAGGGCCTATCAGCAGGCTGGTGTCTGAGGCCCCAGCGTGTCTGTCACTAATTAGCTGGGGGACCCGATCCCTGACTTGACTCTTCTAGGTTCCAGCTCCCGTCTGTATAAGCAGGAGAATCATAACATGTGCATTAGAGGGCTAGTGAGGGATGCAATGAGAATGCAAACGGAATGTTTAGAAAAGTCCCTGGGGTGAACATGAGTGTTATCAGTGATAACGAAAGGCTGTCCGAAAGCCAGGGAAGAGCTTGCTTCACTCTGCCCCCTCTTCATGCTGGACAGGCCAGGTTCCCGGGGCTGGCAGGGCAGGAGAAAAGAAAGCCCAGGGCCCTCCTCGGAACACACCCAGCAGCCCGCACCTCAGCACTGCCCGTCAGAGCCAGGTCGCCCACGGGTGACTTTCTGGAAGTTTTCGCCTCCGTAACATGGGCTTGCAGCAGGGATGTGATCAAGGCAATTTGGACATTGGCTCAGCAGAGTCCTTCGCAGGCTGCCTAGCTCTGCAAACAGCTGTGGGATATGGCAGAAAGGGTAGCGGTGTAGGTAGGTGGCTGATGTCACCGGGCAGGTCATTAGCTATGTGACCTTGAACGATCCATGCCCCTTCCTGAATCTTGCTTCCCTTTTCTGAAAACAGGGGCTTTGTTACCTGCCTTGAGGAGACTGTGAGAGAATTAATGAGATACTGTGTGTGCAGTGCCCTGGAGGACATGTGGCCTCTGGAAGGGCTCAGTGACCTGTTACATTCCTGCCTGGGCCCTGGAGGCTATTTTCTCCCATGGGAGGGGGCTTGCTGGGGCAGCTCAGGGGTTCTCCGATTCTTGATTTGCTGTTGAGAAGAGCTGGAGCCTAAGAAAGAAAGGCAGCCCTCTGCTGTCTTCTTGCTTACTATTTCCTTTCCCCACGGCCCTGGTGCCGAGGATACGGGTCTCCCCGATGGAGAGACAACACGTGGCTGCAGCCTCCTTCCAGGTGCAGATACGGTGGATGGTGGCTCGTGCCCGGCCATCACTGGGCACTTTGGAGCTGGCTCCGTATGGGGCATCAGTCCCTGGGAGAGGAGGGGGAGGGTGGCTGTGTCTTGACATGTGGCCTCCCCTCCCTGCTTCACTCTGGGGAGGAAATCGCCTTTCTTTCAAGGTGCATTAACTTTGAGTACATAAGACTTGACAGGTCCACAGGGCGGCCTGTCCCCAGGCCCAGGCGGAGCGAGGCAGAGGGGACATCCCCAACAGCTGCAGAGACAGGGCCTTCTGTGTCTGGGTGGGAGAGGCTGGCCAGCTGGGGGGAGGTTGGGGGGGCCTACAGTACGGGGGGGTGGGGTCTGGGGGAGCCAGGTGGGACTGCCTGGGAATCCTTTCTCCTCCCTTCTGGCAGTGGGAGGCCTCACAGCAGGGGTGGCGGGTCGTGTGGCTCCTAGGGACAGCCCAGCCTGGGTCGGCTGCAGACAGCACTCCCAGGACCTAGCTAAGCAGTAAACCCTGGAGTGGTGATCGAAGGCCTGGAAACTGGAGGAGAAGGGGGGAGCTGCGTGTATTCATCCCTTGCTATGAACTGATTATCATGCAGCATATTTCAATGCATTTTTAAAGCTTAGTCCTTAGGAAACATCGTAAGGTAGATTTAGACCCCATTTTATCAGTGGAGGAAACAAGGCTCTGAGAGGTTTAGGAGCTTGCTCAAGTTTGCTCAACTAGTTAGAGGTGGCATTGGAATTCGATCCAGGGTTCCAGAGGTAGCACCTGCTGTCAGATGCCAGACCTCTCCGCAATATTGGTGAGACCTATCTTCACCAGCTGTCCCCAGGCATCCGTGTGGGCTTCTGGGAGCCCCTCTGGAGCCACCTGCCCTCACTCTGCCCCTTGCCCCAGCTCGCGCCGCCCCGTGTCTGCACCCTCTGCAGTAACGGGCTCCACAGCTGCCCCTGTGGAGGGTGGGAAAGCGGCCGGGGCGGCCGCAGGAAGCGCTGAGCAGGCTGCCGGTGGCTCGGGGAACCCTCAGTTCCTCCTCGCATCCGTTGCAGGTTGGGCCTTCCAGGAGGGCGACCCTGAGGTTGATGGTTAGTAGGCAAGGAGGAAGCAGGGAAAGTCCAGCTGCCTTGTGGACCCCAGGACAGCCTTGGCTCTGGGGCTGGGGAGACCCCCAGAGACATCGTGTCCTTACTCCCCCAGTGACTGGCCCCTGGGTGTGAGTGGGTCCAAGAAAGCTGGAACCTTGGGCAATATGGCTCTTTACCCCTGAAGCATTACTCGAGGCCCTCAGCACCGTCAGACGCTGGACAAAGGAAGACCAACTGACAGGGCTCCGGGGCGGGCTCTTGGGTCCGCTCCGCCCACCGCCCCGCCCCCGCCCCGCCCCGCACGGGCTGGCCCGTGGCTTCCTCCCCCGGGGCTGGCTCTGCTCCTGTTCGCCCTGGCACACTGCCTGGCTTTCCCATCCCTACCCTGGTGTCGCTGTGGGCTCTGCCTCCTTGGCTCCCCAGAGGAAACAGATGCCTTCTGGGATTGCAACCCACTTTCCTGGCTGATCCTCCCCCCAATCCCCCACAGTGCTTGTCTGCCCTGGGGTCCTGGGTCTCCTGGTTTTGCTCTGGCACTTACCCTACCCCACCAGGGGCTTTGGCCTGGCCAGGACCCCCGCCTGGGCCTCCCATGCTCCGCATTCCCTCGCTTTCCCACCAGCCCTTGGTGTCCTTGGTGTTCCCGTGTCCTCCCAGTGTCCCTGTTCAGATAAAGAATGCGTTAGAAGGTGTGAGTAGCACTGCCCAGTGGGCCCACACTTTGCTTCAGGTCTGCAAAGACATGCATCGGAAGCGATTTCTTCCCCCTCTATTCAGGGCGCCATTTGCTCCAATGGGAGCCTCCCCCTCCCGTGTAGATGTGCGTAATTGGGAAGGATGGGGCAGGAGTTAGGCAGAGACACGGAGCTAATGTTACTTGGAATGAAGTGCATTTACAGCACCGCTGGAGCAGGATGCTGCTGACTTGGTGTAATAAGACCCGGCAGGGGGCAGGGGAGGGGGCTTCCTTGGCAGGGGTCCTCTCAGGTAGAAAAACAAAGCTTGGGCCGCTTTCTTTAAGGAGCAGGACCAGGCTGTTGGGAATTCTGTGCATCCCAGAGATGCCTTGAAGAAAATACCTGGCTGCGTGAGCTCTGTGCTGGGCCCTCCCTATGGGTCCCTGGCTTTGTGGGGCCACTACCTTCCTGGCCTGGTTCAAGCCGGCTCAGCCCTTATCTTGCCTCTGTCTATGGGCTGTTGTGTTCTGACCTGCAGATGCTGCAACAGCAGACCCAGACCACTCTGCTTGCATCCGTACTGGGCCCCTCTCAGCCCAGTCTCCAGGACTGTCCTGGTGTATGTGGTTTTCTTGCTCCGTACCAGGGGATGGTGCCCACACAGACAGGTGTCCCCTGCCCTAAGTGGCTCCTCAGGAAGCCTCTGTTTTTTCTGTCCTTCTCCAATGCTCATTCTGACTGGCTCTCACTAGCACCTTCTCCTGCTCTGGGTCTATCACAGAGGGAGGACAGTGGACCGTGAGGTCTGAATGAATAGGGCTTGGGAGAGAGGCTGAAGCGAATGGCTGCAATGCTTGTGTTTATACTTGGTTTCATCTATGTGATGATCCTAATACCTTTCCAGCCCTAACATTTTGTGACTTTGTTGTTACACTTAATTATGAAATACCAACTCATTAATATAGGACATCCATTCTCAGTTCCATTCTGGGATAAAATTGTAGGTTAGGGTACAATTTAAATCCGCAGAATCTACAAAAGCTAGTTTGATGTGTTAACAGCTCCTAACACAAATGGAGTGCATTGATTATGCTAATAAGCTATTAGGTGACGTGAGATTAACGGTGTCAGCTTAAATTTAACCTGTTTCCTAGGATTGTAGGACATTAGCCGTGACTACACACTTGTGTTTGCCTGTGTGCATTCCTTCTATGCAAAAATCTATAAAACTAATCCAACTGGCAAAGAAAGTTTTGTGCTAATAAGGTTGCTAATGGAGCTTCGGACTAGGGTTTAAATAACTAACATTGAATGCAGAAAAGAAACATTTGAATTATTTAATAGGGCATGAAAAAGAATTCCAAAGTATTTCTACAGAAGCAATCCCAATGGGTATAATTTTGGTCCCCAAATTTTATTCTTATTCTTTGAAGATGATGTCCTGAACTTCTCATTTCGCTGGATTAAAGGAATTGAAAATCTCAGGGGTAGTGCTGAGATGATGCACTAATTCAGAGACCAGCAGGGGAGGCTGTGTCCCAGTAAGGGAAGCATTTAGGGGAGGTTGAGGCGTCCCAAGGAAGAGATGGAAGAATTGAGATGCAGAAAACACATCTTGGGACAATCTTGAGTTCTGATAAATAATCACGACAATTTGCATTTCAGTAGTATTTTATAATTTTTGGTATACTTTCCCACATTTCTTCTCGGTTACTCAGAACCCTCTCTGGAAGTTGCTATTATCCCTGTTCGACAGACAAGGAAACCAAGGCTCAGAAAAATTATGAGTTACCTAGATAGTAAGCCTGAATACCACCCCACTGTGCTCAAAGGTGTAGAGGACTTTGGGGTCATGCTGAGATTTCTGGCCCTGGGAGCCATTCCTTCCCGAAAGGCAGCCAGGAAACGGGGAGGCATCCTCCAGGGGTGCTCTCGGTACCGTATTTTCATTCTTAGCACACCGGTGTGTTGTTAGGTTGTTGCAGATGTCTGTTCATTAATACTGAAGATGGAGATGCCCCTCAGCTGAGTAGGACCTTGATGGAAGTCCAAAAGTGAGGAATTACTGCTCTGAATGTGCCTTAATTTCTGGGCGCTTCAGCCTTTGAGTTTGGCCTGATTTGGCGTCTGGCCCTGGTGAAGTCCTTGTCTGTGCTTTTGTGACCCAGACCCTCTGTTCAGTTGCTTTCTCCACATGACCAAGTGTTAGCATCTTCTGTACCCAGGGCTACTTTACTCCCATTGAAAAGTCTGGTGGAAGAGCACGTTGAGGCTAGACTCCTCTGAGCTCTTTTGTGGTTTACAATTTTAGAAGCAAAGCTTTTCCTTTTTGGGTCCATTCTATCTGCTGCTGGCCAAAGTGGTCTCCAGGAGAGTTGCTTTGTAAGTGAAAAAGTCTTTTACATATCAAGTAAGTCTTAAAAATTGTTTTGATATGTTCAAATAGATCCTGCGTTGGACTAGATGTTGTAGAATGTATACTCCAGTTAATGAAGTTTCAAGTGCTTGACAAAATTTATTTTTGCTTCCGTTGAATGTGGAATGTTAGAATAACATATGTGAGGCCTGTTCTTAGGGTACATCTAATGTCATGATATCTTCTCTGTACTGTGAAGAAGAGTAATCGGAGGGTATCAAGACATGGGCTCATCTACATGCTACCATCACACCTTCATCTGGCAGGAAGTAAAAGCAGGACCCTCCACTGGAGCAGGGTCTGAATTTAGGAGACAGAAAAACAAATACATTTGTGAATATAAAAGAGCTAGGTATCAGAGATGGCTTAGTTAATGCTTTTGGAATTTTGGTTTTAAACTCACCTCAGAGGCAATTTCACAATTTGGTAGAAAAAAAATGGAATTGGAAATCAAACATAAAAGGTCAAAGAGATGAAGATATGTCATTTTACCTGAAACATTCCTTTAAAAATTCATCTCCATGTGAAAAGTATATATTTATGTAGGTGGTAATGAGGACCACAAGGGATTTAGTAAAGGTCTTAAATCTGGAGTCACAACCTGTATCACTTCTAAAGCGTAGCATCTCAGAAAGTAGACTGCCATGTTGAAATGTGTCACGGAAACTTGTACCAAGAAATATGGGCCAGCCTGGCATTTAATGTAGATATTCTCCCACGTATCTCTGGCTCTTTGCACCACTGAATTCCTTATTCTCATTCCGGTCATTGTTCAGGATGGTGTCCTTTATTCGGCATTAACACATTGCCAGCATGGAATGACATCAGGTTGGCTAACTATTAAATTCCTTCCAGGTTGTTTTAAAAAGAAGTCTCAACCCATATCCTGTAGTTGGCCACCCAAAGCCTGTCTCCATCTGGTCCCTTTGCAGACTCATTTTTGATATTCTGTGCTCTCTGCTCCACCCTGTAACCACGTGGAGCTTCCCCGTGGCTCCGTCTCTGTTGCTGCCACTTGGGCTCTTCCCCACCTGCAGTTCCTGTCCTTCTTGTGCTGAAGCCAGTTCGTGTCGTATTTCCCCATTGAGGTGAGTTCCCTCTGCCCCCTCCCTTTTTCCTGCTTGTTTCTGGTCTCCCGTGGACTGGGAAGTTCATAAAGACAGGGACCAATGAAGGCATTTCTTCTTTGTTTTCTGGTTCTCTGTTCTGTTTTCTTGTGTCGGGAGGAAGCTACCTGCCGATACATTCGGCAAATCCAGGAATGTGGAGTGAGATGACCAAGGGCCACAGGCTGAAGGGGGGATGGCAGGGGGCTTATTTCAGAGTCAATACTGTGTTTCAGTGCGTCGCATTTAGTCCAAGTTCTGAAGAGGCAGGAATGTGAGTTGAGGATCGAAACTGGAACCTTCCTATTTTGGGAGACCCCAAGTATCTTGAGTAAGTTGGGTGCCCAGACTTGCTTGAAGTGGAAACCCAATAATTTAACCTGGGGAAGAGTAAAGGTAACAGGTGCAGGTAGAAGAGAGTAATTTGATCAGTTTGGCCTACTGATAGCTTCTTCTCTGTGGCTTCCTCCTCTCCATGGCGTGCAGGCTTGGGGTCCCTGATTCATATTATAAAGGTGCTTCATGTTTCCAATAACCTGTTTCTGACTTCCATGGGTGTTTCCTCAAGGAAAAATTTATTTTTCATTCATTCATTCACTCTTTCATTCATTCATCCAGTTTCATAAAGGTATGCCAGACATGATGGCCAGGCTGCAGGGGAGAAGCAGCAGATGGGACCGCCTCATTATGGAGCTCACAGTCTTGTGGTTGAGACTGACATGACAGCAGATGGCATGACAGGGGGAGGTGGGGACACAGAGGATGGCCTCTGATGAACTCCAGGGAGGCTGGGGCTGGGAAGGCTTCCAGAAGTTTAAGCTGAGTCTTAAGGAATAGGCAGGTTGATGTTAATTGGGAAAGCTGTGGGAGGGGGCACCGCAGACAGAAAGAACTTCACGCACGGGAAGATGCAGGGGTGTGGAGGTCTAGCAGTCATGGAGGCTGCATGCAGCTCAGCCTATCTAGACCTTGGGCTGCCTTTGCAGGAGGAGTGGGAGATGAGTATGGAGGTAAGAACAGAAACACCATGACGGGGGGCCAGGCTGAGGGGTTTGAGTTTTGTTCTGCGAGCACCAAGGAACCAGGGATGGCATTGTAACAGGGGCATGGGGATGAGATACTTGTTTGGGAAAGTATCTTTCAGGCAGCCCTATGGTGCAGTGCAAGCTGCTCTCTGCAGAATAAGGAGCTCTTCTCATGGGGAGATGTCCAGAACTGTCACTTGTGAGGCTGACTGCCAGGTGTGCCAGTGGACTGGACAAGCCTGGAGCTCTGAGGCTGGGCAACCCGGATGATCTGCACCTGCCTGAAAGCCAGAAGGGGAGTAGGTTAGGAATTTCTGGTCCGATTTTCAGAAGCAAAACCCACTACTTAATGGTGGGTATTTCCCAAATGGGTCAGCTTCTGTCATATCTGAGACAACTGTATCTTTGCCCAGTTTAAGCTGACATGGGGAAGCTGTCCTGCATGAAGGCCTGCTTCATCTTCCTAAGTCATGCTTCCACCCCGCTTCCCAGAAGGGTGGCTGATTCCATGTGCTGCCATCGATTCCAGGCCAGCGGGGGCTGTGTGGATGCCATGCCCACAGGCAGAGGACGCAGGGCCTCTGCTAGAAGGAAAGGACTTCATTGCGGGCAGAGCCAGTCAAGACAGTCTTGCCCTCCTGGGGGGGGTCTTCCTGGGGCCTGTGAGTGATGACAGAAAGCCAACAAATGGGTGGGATGAATGGACGCACACGAGGGAAAAAGCATTTGGGCACGTCTTCACAGAGGTGAACTGAATAGACCTTTCTGAACTTTTTAAAAGTTGAAAAGTAACAATGATTGCAAAAATGAAAGAATAGAGAGGCAGAATGAAAGTTTGGACATGACTTTTTCTACTCCCCCCTGCTCTGCCCCTCCCCCTTCACAATTCTATAGGTATCTAGATTTCAGCCTGGGAAACCATTTGATATCCACATCGACATATATTTAGTATGAACATGTAAACACATATTTACATGCGTTTTAATCGCATAGATACATAGCCACATTTTAATGTAATACGTAATGCATGATTTGGGTTTTTATCTACCTACATGTCAATGTTAGATTGGTTTTCTCGTTTGTATATGTTCTCATTTACATTGCTTTTTGTCACTTAACACTGGAACATAAACTTCCTTCTATGTCCATGGCCATGAAACATGCTTTTTAATGGCAGCGAAAAGTTTCATAGTTCAGATTGAGCTCATCATTCCCCAACTTTCCAATTTTTGCTATTTTACAAACATCGGTAAGACTATCATCCAAATATATATTTTATGTTATATAATTACATGACAAGTTGCATATTATTTTTATATATACTTGTTCAAATGCGTGAGAATTTATAAAGTCGTAAAAATACTCTTGCTGGGCCAATAGTGCGCATCTTTTTATTGTTATGGAAAAGCCACATAGCTCTCCAAAATGGTATCAGTTTTCACGCCCATCAATTTTGGTTGAAAATGCCTGTTTTTCAAAACTTCTGAAAGCTGCATATTTAAAAATGGTTTGCCAATCACAGCAATTATATCTTAATTTTAAAATTTCCATTCCCCTGATTAATAGTAAGCCTGTACCTCTTTTATGGACTTATTGGCTATTTGGGTTTATCATTCTTGGGTTGATAAACTTCTGAACATTTTTTTCTTCTACTTGTTTATCTCTTATTAACTCTGAATCCATATATAAACAGCTCTTACAATTTACTGAGATATTAATGTGGCAAAATAATGTATTGAGAAAATAACTACTTAATTTTTCTCACCAATAGCTGCTCCATAGAGAAATGACAGGCATTTCCCCCAAATCGTGTCCCGACACCACCTACTTCCACCAGGCAGGGTGCCAGGTTTGGGTCTTAGCATCCAGGCTCTGCCTAATCCAGGCTGGGAGGGTTTTGTGTTTACCAGGCCCAAGGAGGAAACCATGCCAGGTGGTGGGCTCCCTCCCTAAACAGGTCTTTGATTTCTATGCCTGGGATCCCTGAGGTAATTAAGCTGGATTTGTCTATTGGGGCAGGGGATCAAAGGTTTGATGTTTTGAGAACTGAAGAGGAGAAAAGCTCAACTTGAGATGGGCAGGAAAATTCCCCCAGGGCAAGGGCTATGGCACGTCTGTGGTGGGAACCTGAGCTGGAGAGAAACAGCCCCTCTGACCTGGGAAGGCCTAAGAAAAGGATGGCTGTTGGTGCCGGAGGGGCCTGTGCCCTGCTTGGCACAGCAGGAGGGAGTCAGCCAGAAGCCACCTGTCCTACGAGGACTATGCAGGCTTGAGCCAGGGACTGGATTGCAGCCTCCATCCTGAACGGAAGTCCAGAGTTCTGCCCCAGGTCCCAGGACCAGGTTCACGCTTGATAAAAGCAGCATGGCGAGGCTGCTGGGGCTGGACTTCCCACAGTCTTGGTGGACGTGTACTTGAGCCACATTTGTTTTGAATTAGAAAAGTTGGCACTGGCAAGACAACAGCGTGGCGGAGGTGAGAATGGATGCGGGAGCAGGCGGCCTGGTCGCGTTCTGGCTCCTCTGCCTATTTGTTGCATGACCTTCGGCAAGTCGCTTCTCTGGTCTGCCCGTCAATTTCCATCTGTCTGGTGGGAACGATACGAGCACTTACCTCTTAGCTGTATTAAATTAACTTTTGGAAAACACACATCAAGTGCTCTATGTCTGCCATTAATATTACCGTTGCTATGACATGTTGCAAATGCGTTCTCCACTTTTTAACTCTGTTTATGGTGAATTCTGTCATCAAGAAGGGCGGTGGTAGTGGGAATGGCAGTATGGCAATAGCAGAAGTATAATAATAGTGGTATCATAGCTGTCTTCATGGTGGTGGCAGCGGTAGTGAGTGGTGGTAGTAATTTAGCGCAGCAGGAGAAAGGAGAGGAGGGGGCGTGCAGCAGTGGTCGAGCGGAAGTGGTGGTGGTGACGCGGTGCTCAGTGGTGCAGCCGCTTACCCCTCTAGCTGCATCTCTTGGCACTCCTGCTTTCAGGAGCCGTATTCAGGCCAACCGGCTCCCTTTGGTCCCTGGAACACACCAAGCCTCTTCCTCCTTTGGTCTGTCACATGCTTTTTCCACCCTGCATTTCAGCTAAAAGACCCTCTCTGGGCAACCCATTAAATCAAGCCCCCCACCATTCTTCTGTCACAGGAACATGATGGTACCCTTCCTAGCATTTCTCACAATCGTAATAATGTCTCTGCTTCCTTCCTGTGGTCCAGCTGTCAACTGGAGGAGCCGTTGATTTAGGGCTCATGTCTGTTTATGGGCCCATTCGCCACTAAGTACCCGGGGACCCAGCAAGGCCTCGGTGCATAGATGTCGAACACAAATTTCTAAAGTGAATGAATAACTCCATTACAATTTAGGTTGGGATATATTATGAGTAAGGCATCTGATCATTTCTTTCTCTAAATAAATCACCAATATAACTTCATTCTTCTCAGAAGGCATATTTCTCCATTGATTTGAAATGCCCTCTCTTTTGTGCATTTTATTCCTAGATATGCTTGGGACTGATTCTGAGCTCTGTTTTCTCTTCCATTTCTCCATTCATTTCTTCCTGGGCTATTATGGTGGTTTTACTCATTGTGATTTTTTTAGCCATGTTTATGTCATTTGTAGGGCAAGTTACTCCTGCCATCATTCCTAGTGAACCTTTTTTCTTGGAGTATACCTACATTTTCTTTTCTGATGAATTTAGTGCCATCTGTTGAGTGTCATAAAAGATTCCATTGGGATCCTGATTGAGATTCCATTACTCATGTAGATTAAATCAGAGTCTTGACGTCTTTACAGTCTTTAGTCTTCTCATCCAGGGCATTGTGTAGCTCTCCATTTACTTATATATATATTTTAAGACAGTTTAGACACCCCTCAAGATTTTTACATAACATTCTTGGACATTTCATATTAGTTTTATTCCTAGACTTTTAAAAATATAATGTTTGATAGCATGAATAGCAAATTTTTCTTTTACATTATTTTCCCATCTAGAGTAACATCAATTTAATAATTTCCAACCCTATGTTTTTGGGATACTGTGACTTTATGACTGGAGCAATAGTACTACTAAATGATAAAGCATGACAACAAATCCACGGCCAAATGCCTACTGCATCCAAGGGCCATGCTGAGATTTTCCATACATCTGAATCTCATTTAATTATCATAAAAAGGCTGCCAAGTTGGTGTAGGCTGCGAAGTTGGTGTAACCATGTTCCCTGTGCTATGGTGCAGGAAGTGGAGGCACCCGCTCAGACACACGGAGCTCGTGGAGGCCCGTGACAGCACACAGATCTGTCTGACCCTCCATGGAGCCTTGCCCCGCTCATCCGTGCTGCCCAGGCGAGATACACCATGAAAGCCACATGTTCTGTTAGAGCATATGCAATGACCCTTAGCATGTTTGCTCCACGATTTTCAGAAATTACCAGAATTGGAAAGGATCTTCAGGTGTGTCCTGTCCAAACTCAGTGCCTAGCCTTGCAGACCTTAGTAACACCCGTCATGGGAGATGCCACTACTGCGTACATACCTCCAATATAGGAAGCTCCGTGCTCCACAGACAGCCTGCTGCGTTTTCAGACACTTCTGACTATCAGAACGTTGCTCCCTGGGTTGAGTGAAACATGTCTCTCTCTGACCTCCACTCCTTGGCGTGAGGTCCCATTACTCCCTGCTATCCTTAGAACTGGCATTTGTTCAATGGTGTTTATCTCTGGAGGCTTTAAGCTGAATGAAGTCAAAGACTGTGTTCTATCTTCCACTAAATCCCTAGTGCCAAGCTTTGTGTTTGACATGGAGAAAGTTCTCAGTAACTGTTGAGTGAGCTGATGATTTGCCTTCATTGACTTATCCTATATGATAACAGAATAAGCCTGTGCCCACTTCCTCCTGGCACCTTCTCAGGTCTTATACAAGTTGATTATTAGGCTCCTCTGAACTGGCTGAACAGCCTCAGGTTAATCAATGATTCTCCTAAGGCAGAGATTTGAGAATACTCTTCCTCAAGCCACGTTCCTCTGGCTATGGTCCAGTTTGCCAGTGTCCCTGTTAAGGTCTGCTCCCCTGGATCACCCCATTTCTACGGCTGCCAGAGTGGACCAAGGAGAACAGCACCTAAGCCCGCCATCATGTTCTATCCCATGCACTGCTGGCATTTTTCAGCTTTCTCCACTGCAATCTCTGGCCCCAGTGCAATATTTATTTTACTTCATTCCAAACGATACTACAAACATCACTAACCTTGTACAGTTGGGGCTAAGGCCAGGAACTTTCCTTCCAAACACCAAGAGTCATACTCATTAAGAAATGTGTACGTGGTGAGTACATTATTTACTGGTCTATTTTATTCATGTTCCAAAGAGGTATATTCTTGGGGAGAATTGTGTAGCCATTTCTCTCCTCAGAAATATTGCAGCAGGGTCTCGATATTCCTTAAAATAATAATGGGAAGACCAAAGGAGGGTTCAACATCTCCTGATTTTGTTTCCTGGTTCCCATTTTCCCTGGGATGTGAGTGCTGATGGGAGCTGGGTGAGGCCACTGTGGGAGGGCTAGACTCAGAGATGCAGCAGAGAATGTGGGGTCAGGGGAAGAGGGCAGGGCTGGGCCCAGAGGAGCACCTGAGCCCCTATTTGTGTTTGGCTCGGAAGCCCTGGGACAAAGCCTACAGTGTGCAGAGGTCAGGCCGAGTGGATGAAAGGCCCTGCCTGGTACAGCCGGGAAGAGCTGCAGGAGCGGGTGGGGGCGTGGAGAAGGAGCGACACGAGGGGCTGGGCTGACGCCGTGAGCGGAGGCTGGGCACAGAGATCCAGGGATGGAGAAAACAGGGAACTACACAGGCAGAGGTTACAGAGGAGGGTTCAGGAGGGAAGGAAATGAAGGAAAAGAAGAGTGAGAGAAAAAAGGCCAAGGGAACTGGATGCAGGTGGAGCAAAGGAAAGGGGGTTAGCAGGACTTTGATGGGTGAGAATGGGATGGGGACGTCATCTGAGCAGACAGCACCCTGGTCCCTTGCATCCACGATGTCAACGCGGCACCAGCCTCTGTCCCCCTCTGGCACCAGGGTAGTGGTGTGGGGGTGTCACCACTGGGCCTTCCTCTTGGCCCACGGGGCAGAGATGGGTTCAGGAGGCATCTGAAATGGGGCTGGGAACCTGTTTGTAGCGAGCCTGGCCGGCCCAGCCTGTGATGTTCCCTGGAGGTTAACTGAAGACACACAGAGTCACTGCATGTGCCTTGCCCAGGACGGAGGGTGAGGGGCCTGAAGCAGGGGCATCTCCAAACCCAAGGCCCAGCAGGGCCCGAGAGCCCGCACACCTGTCTCCACAGCATGAGAAATTCCCCATCTCAATGTGCCGCGAGGGGCTGGCTATAGCCAGTGAGGAGGCAGGGGTGACCATGACTGACGCGGAAAGTGGGCCTGGGATCCCACATCCATTTACATGGATTTCAGTTTTCCTGATGACCTTGGCCCAGCAATGTACTTCATGAGTTCCAGTGTCATCCTTCAAACTGGGGACCCTACTCTGTGTGACCGAGCCCTCTCATACGGAGGGGAGGGCCCAGAGCGCACGGCCCACCTGGAGGAGGGTCCGAGGTTGCCCGCGACCCCCTGCCTCTCTTCCCTGTCCCTCCCTCGGTTAGGAGTTTCCCGTGTAGGACTTCATTCTAATTACTGGTGACGCCTGTGATAATGTATTTGGGGGCATCTTGTACCTGAGATGCCACGGAGTCCCAGTCCCAGGTAGGTGTGTTATTGGTACAGAGTGGCCCTGAGCAGCTTTGCAACTCTCTCCATCTCTTTCCTTGTCTATTTAAAATAGAGATGACAGCGGCACCCTGAGTGCTATTTTGGGCTTTAATTCTGGACATGAATGTGGATGCAGAGGGAGAAGCAGCGGGGCAGCAGACCCAGGCCTCTGCAAACTGCCCGTAGCAGACTGCTGGTGTTGGCCAGGAGTGGCTCCAAGGCAGAGGAACCAGGCCCATCTGGAGTTTCTTGGGCAACATCCGTGGGCCCAGTGCGTTTATCACATTTCCAACTTAACCCAGGAAGACTGACCAAGGTTAATGCGGGTGCCTGATGGAAGCGGCCTGCAGCTCAGTCTGGAGACTGCCTACAGCTGCCTACAAAGGCAGCAGAGAACGGGGTCCTGCCGAGTCTCCCGGTGCACTCTGGACTCAGAAACCTGCCTGCCTCCAGCATCTGCAGACACTGGAATGGGAAACAGAACAGCTTTGAAAATCAGCACGTGAAATCAAGGTCTGCTTTCTCTGCTCGCGCCCCTTACTTAACCATGTCAGCTCTTGGGCAACTCGGAAACATGAAAAGGCCTCAGGATGCCTCATGGAATATGTTCTACATTAACCCACAGCTGGTAGCAGTTAGAGCAAAATTAGAAAACATTGAAGCAAAATTGTCATCTTTTTTTTTTTGAAGTTGAAACTCACCTAATTCAAGGTTGTGAACACTTGGGATAAGTTGGGTGGAAAGAAGGCTGGGAACCATGACCTCAGCCTCTCAGTCATGCTGGGCTCCTGGCTAGGGCGGTTCACGCTCAGAAACAGGCGTACATTCTCGGGCCCTGAACCCATCTCAGTCTTGCTGCAAGTGCAGATTCAATAGAGAAGATATTTTGGGGGGCCACTGAAGTTCCCAGAGACATAACAAATGACCCAAATCAGTGTCACTGAGGGTGAAAATATTTAATATTCCTTTATCCTTCTGATTTCTTTTTAATTAAAAATTGAATTGGGGGAATTTCAGATTCATAAACATTTGTGAGAAATAATGTAATACTATCCGGTGTAGCCTTGATTCAGTTTACCCCCATGGCAACATTTGCAAAACTATCCTATAATATCACAACCAGGACATTGACATTGGTATAATCCACTAATCTTACTCAGATTTCCTCAGTTCATCTTATAACTCATTCTTGGGTGTAGTTAGTTCTATACAATTTTATTACATGTAAAGATTCATAGAACCACCACCACAGTCAAGATACTGAAGCGTTCCACACCCACAAGGATCCCTCAAGTTGATGTTTACAACCACATCCACCTCCCTTCTGCCTCCATCTGCCCATCAGTAAACCCTGGTAATCACTAATCAGGATTCCATCTCAATAATTTTGTCATTTCAAAAATGTTATACAAACAGCTGTCGAATTACAATGGTCTGACTTATGATTTTTAGACTTTCTGATGGTGTGAAAGTGATGCACATTCAGCAAAAACTGTGCTTTGAATTTTGAATTTTGCTCTTTTCCCAGGCTAGCGTGAAGCAGTCCTATGCTCTTTTCTCATATGGAGCATTTGCAGGAACCCGCAGCTCCCAGGCAGTCACATGATCATGGGAACGAACAACGGATACACTGACAACCATTCTGTTGTTTTCCATTTTCAGTGCAGTATTCGATAATTTGCATGTGACAGTCAATACCTCATTATAAAGTAAGCTTTGTGTGAGATGATTTTGCTCAACTGGAGGCTATTGTAAGTGTTCTGAACATGTTTAAAGTAGGCCGGCCAAGCCATGATGTTCAATAGGACAATTGTATTAAATACATTTTTGACCTACCATAGTTTCAGCTTATTTTAGGTTTACCAGGACATAACCCCATTGTAATAAGTCAAGGAAGATCTGTATATAAAGAAAATCATACGATATGCAACCTTTTGGGCTTTTGGCTTTTTACAGTCAAACTAATTCTGTGGAGACTCACCCAAGTTGTTGCATGTATCAATATGTGGTTTCTCTTTAATTTCATGGTATGAATGCATCACTGTTTGACCATTTACCTGTTGAAGGACATCTGGGTTGTTGCTAGTTCTTGGCTATTATGAACAAAACTCTAAATATTCATGTCCAGGTTTTTGTGTGAACATATGTTTTCATTCCTAATTTATTTTTGCATCAAGGTTTGGGATTGTGCCAATTGTGGAGGGATTAAAATCGGGCACATGGTTTTAAGGTCAAGCTCTACTCTTGACCAGCTGTGTGGTCAAAGGCAAGTTTGCAAATGGGGTTAACTATAGTCCCTTTGAAACTGATTGGCAAATGAAATTGAAGATTATGTATCAAAACATTCTCACTTAGAAGCTCTCCAGAAAAGTGCATTAGCAACATTATTGCATTTCTAAATACACCCACTGTAATTTGCTTTTGACTAGAGAGAATGAAGGGTCAATAAAATACACTGTCACAAAAAGTCCCACACATATGTAAGAGAACAAGTGAAAAGTGTCTAAATAATTATGATATTTGCATTTACAGATGACAGTGTACATGTGCAAAACTGTTTCTGGAAAGCAGTCTAAGGGAACATGCTTATTCTTTCTGAGCCTAAGTAACTTTACATGTAAAACTGGCTTGATGGTATTGACTTCTTCTAAGGCTGCTGTGGGGATTAAATGAGGTAAATACAGGTAAACCTTCAGCCTGGGGGTGGCTAAGATAGAGTGAGGTCTTAATAAATAGCTTTAAATTGTTTATCAAGGGTCTCAAAAATATGTATTTCTTTTTACCCCTAGGAAGAATGAGACAAAAAATCTGTCCTCAGTAAATTATCCAAAATTAAGAGGGAGTTGCATTTTGAACAATTTAAATGCCCTTTCACATGTTGGATCATGAGATAAATATTAATGAATAATAGTAAAATATAGAAAAAAATCGATACATTGAGTATTTCTCAGCACACTATTTAGGTGAAAAAAAAACAAAATTCAAAGGAGAGAAAAATATCAAAAAACTAACACTGGTAATATCTGGGTGTCAGAATATTTAGTCTTAGACCTATAATCCTCTGCTTTTACATAGGTTCTGCAAGAGCAGATGCTAGCTTTCAGTTGGAAGAAAACTTCACTTAAAATATCCTCCAGCAAAATCTATTTTGGGAGGCAGGGGGTAGTATCAGAAGAGATGGTGGAGATGGGGGATTACTTGTCAGAGCCCCGCTCCAGATGGAGGTCACCTACTGCTGGAATGTTGCCAAGCATCTCTGGAGCATGAACAAGAGGTCTAGGACACATGTGTGTTACTCTCCTTAGACTCGGGGACAAGGAACTTAATCTGCCCCTGCTTCAGTCTCCTCTCCCAGCTCATGGTGCTCATGATCCTTGCTTTGCATGCTGCATTAAGAATAAACATAAGAGGATTAATACAGTGTCCAGCACCTAAGCATGCATTGCATGAGTGGTGGTTACTATAGGCAAACCAAAAGAAAATTAATAAGAGTGAATCATTGGATCATAAGACCCCCATATACAGAATTATGATCTGAGAGAAAGAGATGTGGAGAAAAGCCTAGATATAGCCAGGACTCCTGATGACAGAGGGAGAAGACAGTTCCATAAAAGAGGAAGCAAAATACATGTGTTTCTGGCTGCTGGGCACAGCTGGACCTTCCCTATGAAACCTTCTCCCAAGGCTCCATGAAACCTGTTCCCTCCCCACCTCCATGATATATGGCTCTGCTCCCTCTCTGTGGATTGTGAGGACATTTACTTACTCTGTCACCATCACTAGATCTGTGGGGGCAGTGCCTCCCACGTGGGCTGCGAGGTCTGGCTACTGAGCACCCGCTCCATTGTTTAGGAGTCATGGAGTCTTGGGCACGCCTCCTTATCTGGAGAATTAATATGAAGAAGCTCACAGGGTTTGTTGTGGGGACGGAATAAAATGAATCCACCGAAAGTGTTTAGCACAACACTGGTCATGTAACAAGTGCCCAATAAACATCCACTATTGTCATTGATAACAAACTATGCAGAGCCAGTTGATGTCTTACTGATCTTTGGGTCCATATTTATGGACCATCTCTACTGTGTTCTGATCACTGTTCTAGGCACAGGGAATAAAGTGATGATGGAAAAGGCAAAATTCCAGCCCCATGGCCTCACATTCCAGCAGACGCATAAGTGAACAAATGGTTCCATGTCAGCTGGTGACAAACGCTAAGAAGACGGAAGCAAGGTTAAGGTGACTTGGAGAAGGGGTCTCCTGGGCCCTGATGAAGGATGTCACACACTATGCGCCCTTTCGAATACTGACTTTCAAACACCCTGGGACTTTGAATAAGGGATTTCAGGAGCCATGGACAGTCCTCTAGCTGCCAGAAATTGATTTTAGCTGCTTTCACTTGCAGGATCTCATGTAAAGCTCTTAAGCACCTAAGGAGGTAAGTGTTGTGTTGGAAACATCAGAAAGAAAAAAGAGTTTGGAGGCATATAAATATCTTCCCCAAAGACAACTTAGATATTGAATGGCCGAGTAAGGGTCTGGATCCCTGCCAGGACTCTGCTCTCTCCACACCTTTCTGGGTGAGATTATATGACTTCAGAAACATCTCACATAAAATCGGCATGCACATGCCCACGGCTCTCCTTTGTCCAGTTTCAACTGTCAGTCCAGGATAGAAGTTGCTAATGGGTCATTAAAGGCCCCCAAACTCAAACAGAGCAGCTTTCATGATTTCCCATGGACAAAGGAATCAGGGTCTGTATTAAATATAATTACCATGCATGGGGCTAATAAATGGCATTTCTATCCTGTGTGGGAGAGAGGAGGCCCTGCCGAGGCCCCTCAGGCCACTTAATCCCCCTTTGCTTTTATCCTCCAGAGTCTGAGCAGATGGAGGCCGGGGGTCTCAAATTACCTTTCTTCCTTTTTCACTTGGAGCACATTCTCTGACTGAGGCAGCTTTCCCTTTTTCTTATGTTCCTGCGTCCTGACTCCTCACTCTTTCCTTGCCTCTCCCCTCGCCCCCGCAGCCTAGCCTTTGGCCTTCCTGTACTCGCACATCCTAAACGGTCATGAGTGCAAATCCGAGGTCCTTCTGATTTCTCCCTTTCTGAGCTCAGAAGAGCTCAGGCCTGACTTAGTTGCCCTCACTCACAAAGCAGGGGGCAGGATGGAATTTTTCAAAATCCCGTTATTCTGCTTACTTCAACAGAGCCCTGTAAAGGTGACCAGCTACTTTGCACAACCTTCCCTTCGATCCTCACAGCAGTCCCTGGCTCCAGGCCCAGAAGTGGTCACCACACATTGCAGAGAATGGGGAATCTTTTGCATCTCTCTGCCACTGGCTCCTTCCTCATCAGTTACATCAAAGGTCATAACAACCCTCCTGCATGAGCCCACTGACCCAGCGGTTGACGCTCCTCTGAAAGCTCAGTGAGGGCAGGAACCAGGCCAGTCCTGCTCCCCCGGGGTGCTCCATGCGTGGGACCGAGCAGGCGTGTTGTAGACGTCCAGTGAACTCAGTGAATGACGGCATCTGTAACTCGGCCAGGACAGAGCCTAGAACACTGGGGGTGCTCAGAGGTGTTAATGTTCATCCTTGTTTGCTGACACTGAAGTCCAAGTATTGGACAAGCAAGTAGAGAGCCAGGGGTCTTGTTCTGACTCAGGCTGGTCCCCGCTCTGCCGCATGGGAAGGTTTGCCTCAGGACTTGGCCTTACATATCTAAGGAGTAAATTATGAGGCTATTAGGTAGGGATCTCCAGAGCTCCTTCCATACCATAACTCTGAGATATAACAACATATAATGAAGTTACTTGTGTCCTCAAATGAGTCCATCAGGGACGAGGGGCCTCAGCCCCACTTTCCATCACTGCAGAAGGCAGTAATCCTTTAATCTTTGGTTTTCCAGAGAGAATTAATTAAGCTTTCATCTGGGTATGCTGAAAAGAAGCACAGTTGGCCCCGCTTCCCACATACATCCAGAATCTCACCATTTTCCCAACCTGACCCTGTTTAATGCCTACTCCTGGCCACCTTCTTCTCTCTCTTGGATACTGCATTGGCCTCTAATTAGGCCACTATCTTCACTCTTCACACTCTCCAGAGCCTTTTCCCCACAGCCCCCAAGCACATCCTTTAGCATCCAAATTGTGTCCCAACAATCCCTGCTTCAGTGTCTCAATGACTTCCCAGCCCAAGTCAAATACACTATGAGCTCCTTCCTTGGCCAAAGATATTATACTTATTCTGGCCCCAGCCTTTCTCCTGCATGCTCCCCTAACTCTCTCCATTTCCTAGGGTCCAGCCATGTTGATCACCCATCTGTAATAATATACCAAGCTCACTGAGCTTGTTGGACTTTTCGGCTTACGGACCTTTCCCGTAAAGGTCCTTATGGGAAGACAGTGGCTTCAGGAGGACACATATCTGGGGGCTGTTGTTTTCCTACATCTGGAAAAGAATATTTCTTTGACCAGAACAGTAAGATGAACAAAGTTGAGAGAGCATTTGATGATTCAGAAAATGCTTCCATATCCATTGTCTAATTCACAGCCAATTCTTCATAAGGGTATAATTTTTAGCTCTATTATGCAGATGAGAAACTGAGGTGAGAGAGTTTAAGTGAGGTTAAGCAAGGTGATCTCTGGGGCTTTCCCCAAGTGTAACTTTCTGAACGGATGAGCTGGGCTGATTCTCAGTATAATCTCACTGGAAGGTCACTGGCCTGCATGGTGTCTCCTGGCCTATATCAGCCCTTGGAATGTGCTCAGTAAGCCCAGGTAGAGCGGCAGTCTCAAGCCTTCTCAGTGTGTGTGTGTGTGTGTGTGTGTGTGTGTGTGTGTGTGTAAACCTTCCTCTGTTGGGTGAGAACTCTCTAAGTGATGAGACAGGATATTCAGGCTGAGACAGGGGCTCCTCATTTCTAGTGGATGTCCTGGGCAGCTATCAGCAGAACTTCCAGGGTCCTCATTTGACATTAAGCTTTGATTGCCTTATGCAACCTTCTAAAGATTTAGTTAGGATTCTCTATGAATTGGGCAAAAGCTAAAACCCAGTTAAGCTGATGAAGGGTAAAAAGCTCAGTTCTCAAGTCTGAAAGACCAGGGTTTGAGTCTGGAATTTGTCCCTCATAGCGTGTGACATTGGATAAATTAATTAGCCTCCTTTGAAACTTGGTTTCCTCATCTCTAAAGGGACAGAAATAATAACACTTTCCCTGTTGAAATGTTATGGGGATTACATGAGGTAATGTCTGTAAAGCCCTAAGCAATGCCCTTGGTCCGTTGTGAGTGCCAAGCACAAATGAGTTAGTTTATTATGCCTGTTCTTCCATCTCTGCAAACATGTGGTGGGCAGCAAGGACATCCCCCAGGTCTGGGCTGGTGAAAGCCACAAAGGTAGGTTGTGCAATGCACACTTAAGCATGGGCTGCAAGTCCAGATGGGCCTGGGTGAGCATTCATAAGCACGTGCCTGACACCACTCTAGTATTCTTGCTATAGTGAGTCAATAAAATCATGCACGTGAACACAGGTCCTAATATACAATAAAAGCCTAATTAATGTTAATCTGCACCATGATGGAAAATTACTGAGCTCCTACTCTGGAAGATCCTATTAGTAGTGTGGGCAACAGATACGTAGAGTACAAGCAGCACGAATACACCAAACAAAGTAGCAGAAACTCTGATACGATCTTAAACAATTAAAATGGATGACAGGGCAAAGAGCACGGAAAAAGAAGGTTTTCTAGTGGTGGAGGCATCAGAGAAGGCTTCAGGGGGGACCTGATAAACTCGACCTTGAAGAATGAGTAGAGTTTCCCATGAAAGGAGGATGAGAGGAAGAGGTGGGAATATGATTCCAGGCAGTTTGGCAGAAACCAATTCGGGCATGTGGAGTGCTTGTGGCATGCTCACATGGGTCTGGGAGAGCCCAGAGAAGGATGCCTGGGGAGGGGTGGGGTGCAGGAGGGGAGGAGAGTCAGGTGGGGCTACTCCCTCGGGGATGCTGTGTTTCAGCCTCATCCTTGGAAGTGAGAGTGCCCAGAGGGGCTCTAAGCCAGGAAAGCTCATAATTGAGCAGCGCTTAGATGGTTCATTGTTGTGCTTGGCTCATCGGGTTATTCACCCACTCATTCATACACAAGAGACTTTTATAAATAATAGGTGAAAGTCATTTTCAAGGAGGAGGGTGTGGTTCTAGGCTTCTGTGTTCACAGTCCACCAAGGGAGACAAGACATAAACTGTGTTATTTGGTGGCAAAAAAATGGCAAGTGATTGACAAGAATGACAAAGTGCAACAGGCTTCCTGGGGGGGAAATGGCTTCAACTGAGAGATGGTGGGAGACTTTGAAAGGAGGCTGCATTTCAGCAAGACAATGGTAGGATATGGGGAAGTAATGAGACATAGATTTTGGGGAAAGAAAATCTGTGGGAGCAAAAACCAGAAGATAATAAATGAGGAGCTCTACACAGGGAAGAAGGAACAGAAAGGGAGGTTATAGGGAGTCAGATCAGAAAGCCAGGCTGCTCCTAGATCTCAAGAGGCCCCTGAAAGCTAGGAAAGGCATTTGTGCTTTTCCTTGGAGAATTAATACAAAACAGAAACAATGACCTGCAAAGACGCTTGGCTACAAAAGGACTTGTCCCAATCACCATTTGAACGTCGTCCTTCACATTTTTACATTTTCCGATTCACTTTCTCAACTTCGAATCCAGAGCTCTGCTGGAGAAGCTGCTGTTTTCAATTTGTATTATCTTTTCTTCACACTTTAATCCTCTTAGATTCAATTTCTGCTGGGTTAGTGAACCCACTCATCAGGTAAGCAGTGAGCGGCAGCCAGTCCAATTATGAAGAAGAACGAGACAGGCAAAGATGGGTCAGGGCGTGAGGGGGGTTCATGCTGCCACGGAAACCACCACGGGGCATGCGGATTCACATCACAGAGACAGTGAGATAGCCCCTGAGGGTGGCAGCCGGGGGCTGCTCATCGCATGGCGAGACCCCTCACCTGGCTTGGTTTTTGGGCCATCACTGTCACCTCCCAGGTGGTAGCATGATACAGTCCCATTCGTCCCTCAAGGCTCTACTCAAATGCAGCCTCCTCTGGAACCTTTTGGAAGGGGGCCAGGCTGAGTTGAAAAATATTGACTCTTAAGGAAATGGGGTTGAGGCTTTGCTACTGCAGCCCCTGTGACTTGGAGTGGGAGTGAAACACTGTGAGTCTCCTCTTTTCTGGTCAACCACATAGGGTTTCTATGAGAATTAAAGGATGGAAGTGACTGGCATAACTGACCACATGTGAAATGATCAAAATGTATTTGAGGTTGAAGCATCTTCCAGAATCTTCAATGGTGGCAATTTTTCTTCCCTCTGTATTCTCACGGTATGACGGCTTTTCCATACCCATCTTACCCGCTCCACTGTAGGCTCCTTGAAGACAGAGCTTGTGTCTGTAACCTTGGGTCTGGGAGAGCATCTAACCAAGTGCTCACTAAATAATTATTGAATTAATAGGTGAGTGAATAAATGATGAACAAGATAATCTAGTGGGTTGAGAGGTTTTTAAAGGAATAGAAGAGATACTGGCATATAATAGGTGCTAAGTAGACACTTGTGTTGAATACCTACATAAACAAATTGATTAATTAGAAAATAGGAAATAGGTTAGGTTGAGGAGGGTGTATCAAGCCCATGTTCTGGGAGAGTAATCCAGGGAGGTGAGGATGAGCATGCAGCAAGTGACTTACGCCAAATTAAGGTGAAGGAAAAGATGTGCCAGGAGGAGACGTGCACTGATCTTAGTAGTAAGCACGTCTCTTTCCATCTCTTGCTGTGTTACCACACACTATGTGATGTCTTCTGTGCATGGGTAGGGGTCCCCCAAGTGCCATGCTGCCAGGAACTGCTATCCCAGACCCAGTCGTCTCATTCATTCGGCCTTCAGCCGGCACTTCAGCTCCAGCTGCTCTACTGGAGTTGCATTATGACTGAGGTTGTCACTGAGATTTTCCTACAGATATACTGTTCAGTGCTTCCCTCATTGTGTTGATATTATTTGGAATTCACTGCTCATGTCTAAATGTAAGCCTTACCGCTAAACAATACCTGTCACAAAAGTTGGATATTCTGCAATGATAGGGTTTCCCTTGCCATATATCAGTGCACACATCTTGGTGTCTGCTGTAGACTCATGTTCTCTAATTCAGAGGTATGCTGCTTCTGATATGGAAGTCAAATAGTCCTGGAGTGAAGGCTCTCTCTCCTGTCTCTCATCCTCCACCACAGTAGCAAATTTAACTTGAAGCTGTAGATGCCATAGTCATCACTAGTGTGAATGCACCACTGTCCGTGGTGCTGAAATACCATGGTTCTTCCTCCTAACACTTGGATATTGGGGACACCCATCAAATTTCTTTTAGAAGAGCATTCTATTAGTCTGTTGTATTATTATTGTTTTCTTTTTCTAATAAATTAAAAAGTGCTGATATTATATAGTCTTACTAGTAACTTGTAATACACAATGTCATTGTAATAGATCTATCTACCTATATAGATCTACCTATTTATATACAGATCTATATCTATTCATATCTATTTATCTATGTAGCTGCATATCTGTATCTATATCTATCTATCCATATCTATATCTGTATTAATTTTTTCACAATTCCAAAATTTTTTTTTGCCTCTTGGAAATTAGGGGGTATGTGCGGTACATCCACATCATGGTCACCCGATGTTTCGTTTCTGTAGTGATTCTGTTTGCGAAGCTTTTATTAGGGGTTAGATTGGTAGACATAGAAAAGGAACAAGAATATTTCCTCTTCAGAGTTCACCCCTTCATGATTTTTTAAGGGAAGAGAAAATAAATTTAATTGTAGGAGAGAAAGTTTTGGAGTTTTCTGCATCTCATAGTTCACCACACAAAGGTAAGTGTTCAGTTTACCAAAGATTTATTGAGCACTTTTTGTTGTGTATTTTAAGGCAAACATTTTCTAGCTCTTTATAAAGAAACTACTAGACTAGTGGTAGATAAATACATGAAAAGCAAGACATTTAGTTGGTATGATACCTAAGTAATAGAAATATATATAAAGCATGGATAAAATCCAGAGGAGAAAGTGATTAACAAGAAGCCTCCACTGAAGATACTTTGAAGGACAATCAGCAGAGTCCTGAGACATAATAGAGCAGGTCTTCATGGATGAAGTAGCGACACTTATAAAGGCAAGAAGGCAGATATTGACTCCAGGCAGAGCCCTGGACAGAAGTGGAGGGAAGAGCCAGATGCAGCTCTCCCTAGGTCATGTGACTCTGGGCCCAGCTGATGCAGCAGGTACTTGGAGAAGGCATGGTTCACATCAAGGTAAAACCCATCACTGATGGAACTGTCATTACTTTGTAGGTGCTCAGTCAGTGCTAACTGAAGGGGCGGATAAACATAAAATTAATTATCTGAGATTCCTTCAGTCTTAGTGAATCAAAAATGGCATTGATAGGATATGGGAACCCTGCATTTACTCCCAAAGTTTTGACACTTTCAAGTAACTCCCACGATTAAAATCAGAAATTTCACTTCCAAAACCACACTACTTATGAGTTTAAATTTCAAGAATACACTCTATTTCAAGATAAAGTACAATGTCTGCCTTTAATGTATTTACTATATAGCCCATAATGAAAATATTAGTTTATGAATCTAACCATATTGGGCATGTGGGGATTCCAAAACATTCCCATCCTTTTTATTTAAGGAAACATAATTTTACTTTTACAATTGATGTTAAGAAACCTTAATATTGTTATGTAAGTTGATTTTTAGCATTTGGAATGATTAATTTTGATATCCTTGGAGACATTGAGCTTTTCACAAGCTCATGACAGTTCACTTCCTCACATACGTGCCATATGAGTTAATAGCAAACCATTCCCAAATCTAGTAGTTTGGTATAGTAAGCATTTACTTAGCTTGTGGTGTGAGGTTTTTCTAGTTGTTCTAGAAAGTGTTACTCTGTTTCTAGTTATTCTAGTCCTGGGCAGTCACTGTAGGCTTGGCTGGGCTCTCTCGATGCCTGGAAGTCACTGGAGTTCGGCTCATCATGGATAGCCTCACCTGGGACAAATGGTAAAACTCTGTTCCAGGTGTTTCATATTCCATCAAGTTGAGTTGGGCATCTGATTGGGCATAGTCTCATAATAAGGGCTGAGGAGCAAAAAAGAAGCATAAAGGTGCAAACCTTTCTTCAGACCTTTGTTTGTATCATAAATGCTGACATTCCATTAGTCAAAACAAGTCATATGGCTTGAAACATACCCTGGTTGCTGATGGGAGGAGCTTAAAAGTCATAATGCAAAGGACACGGACACAGGGAGGATAAAGAGTTTGGGTCATTAATGCAAACAAGCTCCCACAAATTCCAGGGAACTCACCAGCCCTTAAGCCCATTTATGGAACTCAGTGCTACTGATGCCAGCAGACATCAGGGTTTATGGCTCATTATCCTCTGAATGATTCACTCAGCTAGGACATAAGATATACACACAAAGTATAGACAAATACACATGTATGTGTATGTGTGTGTGTATATGCACATTGTAAAAATAAGCAATTCTTTGAAGAGGGGTACAAAAATTTATATGTAGAAAAACACTATTAAAGACAAAAAATGGGAACCAAGAAGAAACAAGATCTAGTACAAAGAAATGACAATAAATGTAAATAAATTAGATTCATCTTTAGAAAGAGACAGATACTGAGTTTAAAAAAGAGACATGAAAAGAAATTTTACTTATAGGTTATCCTTAATGCAGTTAAAACAAAAAAGCACAAGAGATTTAAAAATAAAAGTGTGGAAAACACATGCCAGCTAAAAATACAATGTATTTTATAGTAATATTAATATAGCCTAAAAAAATCAAGGTGAAAATTACTTGAAATACAGTGAGATACTTCTAATAAGTAATAGATACCCGATGCCAAGAAGATATAATAGGCATAAACTTTATGCAGCTAATAGTATGGATTCAAAATATAGAAGGAAGGAATTTAAAGAGAAATTGATAAATATATAATGATGGTAGAAAATGTTAACATTTTCAGAACTATAAGTAGAGATAAGAAATAGAAGATTTAATTAACACCGTTAAGATACACACAGATGTATATATATGTATAATATATATATATATATATATATACACACACACAGAAACACATATAGGCATTTATGAGTATATATATATATATTCAACAGACCAAAATATGTTCTTTTAAGATACTCGGTGGACCTTCTCAGTATTTGAACTTGTAATAGGTAACAAAGGAAATCTCCAACATTTTAAAAGTAAGTAAATAAACAGATGTCACTCATTGACCATATGACCATAATATTCAACTAAAAAAATAACACAACTAATTTTTCCCCCAGTTTTCTTGTCTCTCCAAATAAACTTAGATTTATTTAGGGGCAGAGAATATCTTTTAATTCTGTATTCCCTGACCTTTTTTCAACCAAACCCTTTTTTTTCCCTTTCTTAATCAAAACCAGTGCTGGGGTTCTAAGTAGGTGCGCAAACAATACCTTATTACAATGTTCGGATGTATGAATAATGCTGTTTGGGTCTTGTTTCTTTGAATATTTTCCATTGAGGGTGACCAGATAGAATTTTCATCTTTCGGAGCTTTTCATAAAGCTATGTGATGATTAGTTGTATGTATTAGCTTGGTTAAGGTAGAGCACCCAGTTATTTATTTAGACACTAATCTGGGTGTATCTGTGGAGGTATTTTGTAGATGTGGCAAACTGCATCTTCTTGTAGAAGTTGACTCTAAGTAAAGGAGATTATCACCGATAATGTAGGCAGGCCTCATCTGAACTGTTGAAAGTCTTAAGAGCAAAAATTTAGGGTACCTGGAAAAGAATTATGCTTGAGTTACCAGCCTGCTAGCCTGCTTATGTTTTCAGATTTGCCAGCCCCCATCAATCACTGCATGAAGTAATTCCTTGAAATAAATAAATAAGTGTGGTGTGTGTGTGTGTGTGTGTGTATGCCCTGTTGATTCTGTTTCCTTGGAGAACACTGTCAGATATAGGCCCAACCCTCTGTAAGATATCTTTCTTCCAAGTCATTCACTACAGTCAACTCAATGGAATAGAAACAACATGTTCTTTAGGGCTGTATTGTCCTGTGTTTGAATCCTGACTCTTCTACCAACAAGGCACATGGCTTATAGACAGGTCATTTAAACTCCTGAGACCCAGTTCCTACATGACTAAATGGGAGATGCTGTATCTTCCCCATAGAGCTTTTCTTTTAATTAAATAAGAAAAATGAATATAGTGTATATGAAAGAGGTTAGTATTGTTTGAGATTCTCAAATTCCTTGTTTCCTAACCTGGCCTTACATTCTACTGTGAACTTGAATTTAATATATAAAAATGAAATCCATGCATTTGGTGCTTAGAAAGTCAGAGACGAAATATAAAAGGACATTGTGTGGGAAGGCTGATGCTTTACATTCATACTATGCAAACCCTGAAATCTGGACCGTCATCATTCTATGATATGACAGGATTTGTATCCAACATATGAAATTAAAAGAAAGCATGTGTTGCAGTTATTTATCTTCAGAATTCTAAAAAATGTTTTTCAAACAACGGAGTGGAATTGCTCTTAAAAAGCCACTACTATCTATGGGGTAATTAATATGCATATTGAACATTCTAAATATATATTTCACCAAATGATAACATATATGGCCTGGAGCACTGCATGCATATGCACTCACCAGGCTGGAATGCCTGTAGAAGTTGGGCCAGTCTCTGTGGCTGAGACTGCTCTGAAGTGCTTGGGAAATGCAGCTGAACATGTGGAATGCAGATAAGCAAAATAGAATCCCCTTCTAGGTTCCTGGGGAAGAGGTGGCTTTATCTACATAGGGCATGGGAGAAAAGAGTGTCAAGTGAGAGATGAATGTTCATTGTTTCATTGTGTTTTGTTTTGACTTTGATTTCTGAGAATAGAGATGGCTTCAGAGTCAGGCAGGGAGCACTGGCAGTGGTTAAGGAGCAGCAAAGTGGGTGAAGCTGGGCCAGGCTGTGGCTGCAGACGCTCTGTGTCTAACTGAGCACCTCACAAAGACAGTATCCCTTCATCCCATTAAAGACCACTGTCATTCATATTTCTGTGGGTGGCCTGGTGTCAAGTCATTGGCAAACACAGGAAAAGGCTCTGAGGTAGGGTTGAGGACCCTGACTTAGGATATCAACAGTTCAGGGTTCAGTTCCCAGCCCTACCCACCAGGTATGACAAGGGCTAGAGACAAGGTCTTGAGGCTTGGTTTCCTTGAGCACAACACAAGTACAATTATCAGAACAAATGTTACAAGGGCTAAACATGGTTGTGTGTCCATTTCACCTTAGGGAGTGTAAGGCATCTCTTGCTTGGCACATATACCAACCCTGGATTCATTTTGGTTTTGCAGGTAAATATTGACATATGGGCTGGGTTTAGATGGATAAAAGTGGGGAAGCCCTGGGTAGAGAAGACCATGCATTAAATTCTGGCATTTGGATTGTGTCTAGGTGTTAAAAGTGATCTTTTCTGATACACACAATAGAGAAGGGAGCTAACAGAGATGCATGGGCCTGAGGAGTGAGACGAGGCTGAGCCATCGCTGCCTGGATCAGTGTCTGGAACCCTGAGAGTTATCAGGGCTGAGCTGTGTCACCTCCACACCCCTGAGCCTCACAACTGCCCACCCATCTTTGGGGCCCAGTAGAAGTGATGAGGGTCTTTCTCTACTTAGACACTGCAGTAGGTGTTTTAATTTTTTTTGGTGGAAGCATCAAGGTTGGCTTGACGGTTAGGGGTGATGGAGGGTCAAAGATCCCTCACTGCCTTAGGGAACAGGCCAACAAGAAAGAATCTGGGGTGGGGGGGAGGCATCCAGGTGATGCAGAGGACCTGGAGGCAAAACCATACTGCCATTCGCTCAAAGGTCTTCCGGAGCCCCTGCTGCCAGAGGGAGAGCTTGTGTACATGTCCCCTCACGCTGAGAAGAAGGTGCTATTCTTAGAGTATATTCTGGAAAAGAAATGATTAAGCCAGTCTGTAAAATGAGTCACAGTATTTTCCCCTACCTGTATAGCTTTAAATGACTCAATTTCACTGCTCCCCAGTTTCTCCTTCTGCAAAACTGGAGTATTAAGGGGGAAAAAAATCACTCCTTTGAAATCAGGAGTTTGGGCTAATAGGTCTAAATCTCTAACCAGCTATGTTTCCCAGTCATTGATGACCACAAATTACCCCCAAACTCAGTGGTTTGAAATGACATTTATTATTGTTCTCAATTCTATGGGGCAGCTGGGTGGCTCTGGGTCTCAGCTGGGCTCGCTCAAGCATCGACTGTCAGCTGCAGGTTGAGGTCAGCCAGCTGTCAGCTGGTTTAGGTAGCTCCAGCCAGGACAACTGGGGCACCATGGCTCTGCCCTAGGAGGCTGGCCCAGCCATGTGCTCATGGTGACTGCAGGGGAGGAAGAGGAAGCAGAAGTGGGAAAAGGCTTTAGGAAAAGTCTGGGCTTGTGTCTCATTTTCTAACATTCCATTATCCAACAGAGGCACAAGCAAGTCCTGAGGGCTGAGCCCAGAAGTGGGACAGACAATGCCAGCCACAACGGGAGGGCACAGCAAAGCTATTCAGCAAAGCCCATGAATGGTGGAGGCAGGAAGAAGTGTGTCTGCTGTTGCGATCAATATAGTGCCGTCACAGTGAGCAAGCTCCTTCGCCCTGCCCAGCCCACATTCCCTGCACCTCCACCCTCATGGCTGTGTCCCAAGCCCCAGCGGTCTCGCACAGTATGAGAAGGGCTACAGACATCTAAGGCCTCGCTGATTATTATAGCCACGATAGACAATTTCTTTATTCTCTTCCTCCTTATATCTCTGTCTTGGAAGACAGCATTCAAATTGCCATCGGGCTAGCCAAAATCCTGGCAGTAGCAGAAGGATATAAAGGGGGTTCCCTGAAATGGTACAACAAAGCCGGGTTTCTGGGCATGAATGCATTTGTACTGGAATGTGTAGCTCTGAGCTTGTCAGCCACCTCACATTTGTGCCTCCTGTGTGTGTGCACATATGTGTGGGTCATATGTCACACATCGCTGATGGCTTTTATCTCTCCCTTTATGTGAGTGGAGAGATAAATTCAATGGCCATTGCAAAGCAGCTGTCAGCACCATCATTTGATGAACAAAGACATATTTTGCAACTATGGCATGATGTAACCACAAGGCTATGTTTGCTTATGTACAAACCCACACCCCTCTTTTGACCATAGCAACTAGGCACTATATGCTAAATTAAAAACATAAATTGCACAAGCAACCACAGTAAGTTACATTTAATAAGTCTTCGGCTGGTGCCAGAAATATGTTATAACTGACTAATAATGAAAGAAGCAGCTCTAAACTAAAACTCCAAGTAGTTGCAGAGTTTGGAGTCTCTGTCTCGCAAGTTCCATTTGTTACAGCAGAGTTTGGTAGCTCTCGGAGGAGCTAACCATGTTAAGTTTCAACCTGGGGCTTAGATCTCAACCTGGATTGTTAAGAACCTCATACAGGGATGATGCATTCATGAAAATAGAAATGGCTTCGACTCTGACAGCAGGCAGACCTGGGTCAGATTTCAGCACTTCACCAGTTCTGTGACTTTGGACCTTTTGATAAAGAATTGCACCCAATATTGGACATGGAGGGACTCAACAGATTGCAAGCAATGCTAGTGTTTTTAGAAAAATGCTTCACTTACTCACTTAACCCATATTCCCTAAGCACCATATGTCAGATATTGGTGATCAGCTGCCCGGCATTTATTCCCAGCTGTGTTTGCCTCACTTACCTCCAGACACTCTTGCAGCTAGGAGTGACCAGTTACCAGATTATAGATAATAAAACATAAAGAGAAGTTTACTGAATGTTTTCTGGGAAGGATTCTTTCACTGATAAAAGAGGACCTACGAGGAGAGCTCTTGTTGGCCCTAGTCATCGTTTGCTGTCCATCTTTGGCTGTGCTTATGTGGGGATATGACAGTGATGTGGCAGCTATCTTGGAGTCATGAGGCAACAAAGCTAGGCATGAAAATCTACCATTCTAAGCATGGTGGAGGTGAAAGATAGATCCTAGTGTGTCCCAGTGATTTCACTGAACTGACAAACCAATCTTGGGACAGTCTACCTTAAAATTTCCTGATAATAAAGAGTAAATTCCATTTTGCAAACTACTGTTTGTTACCTGCAGACAGAATTATTACTACCCAGTGTAATCTGTGCTGCAGGCAGTGTACTAGGCTTATAGCAGTAAGCAAAGTATTCATGTGCTCTGCTTTTATGGTACCTCTAGGCTGTAGGTGATGCAGATGCTGTGGGGAATGGGAGTGAGTTGAGGAGAGATAGGCAGAGAGGTCTCCAAGCAGGGCCTGTGGGATATGGTTAGTTATTTTTCACTTTATCTTCAATAGAATGAAAACACATTGAAGCGGTTTAAGCAAAGCAGTAGCTTGATTTGATTTTCTTCAGGAAATTAGATGGTATTCACAGAAAACACAATGATGTTTGGACTCTGGGCAGAAAATGAATAAGCCTCTTCTCCATAACCACAGCATATGGGGAGGATGAGGGCCTCTCAGAGGCCAGGTCCGCAGTATGCCAGAGTGACAGAGAGCTGCAGCGACATGCATTCATTCCCAGCACTGCGCTGGAGGGGCCCAGGTGTCTGCAAACACCAGTGGGAACAGACTCAACAAGTATGGACTGTCAGGGAGCCAGAGTGCCCCTGACAAATGCTGTCTCATCCTGGAGGTCAAGATAAACACCAGCAGAGATACCTCACGTTGGAAGTGTGCACCTTCTCTTGATATGGGATAAATACACCACTTTAACTAGGGGGTCTTCCTCCTTGAAACCTGTGACCTATAATGAGAAAAACATCAGACAATTTCCAACTTAGGACACTTTATAAAATATATGATCAGTACTCAAAACAAAAGTTTGAGACACTGTCACAGTCTATAGGAGGCTAAGGAGATACGAAGACTAAATGTAATGCGGTGCCCTGGGAAGGAGCCTAAGACATAAAAGGAAAAATAGGGGAAAAACTGAGGAAATCTGAATAAAACATGGACTTTAGTTAACCATAATGTATTAGCGCTGGTTTGTTGATTGTGACGCATTCACCTTACTAATAAGATGCTCGTAATAGGGAAAACCAGGTAAACCACGTATGGGGTACACGGGAGCTCTCTGTGCTACCTTTGTGATAAGTGAGTCTGTAAATTTAGAACTGCTCTAATTTTTTTTTAAAAGCCTATGTAAAAAGAAAAGCAGCATAAGAATAAAAATACTTTACATACAAAGGGGTAAATTTAAAAATAATCAGAGAGCTCCTTGTCAGAAATCATGTAAGCCTGAAGAATGTCATACCTAAAGGCTGAAAGGGAAACTCAATCGACCCCATATTCTATATCTATAAAAAAGACCCTTCAAAAATGAGGGTGAAATAAATATGTGAAGATAGACATCTAGATCCATGGAACAGCACAAACAAACCAGAAAAAAAACCCACACAAATAATCTTCATCAAACGACTGAACGGGAAAAGGACGGTCTTTTCAACAAATTGTCCTGGAACAATGTTGAAATTTGGGAAGGAATGGAACCTTGAGGCTCATCTCACAGCCCAGACAAAAATTAAATTGCAATAGATCACAGAAATCCACGTAAACTGTGAAACTATAAAACATTTGGAAGACACATAGAAAAAAGTATTGCAAACGTTGTAGGCAAAAACTCCATTGAGAAACCATAAAAGAAAAAATTGTGATAACTTAAAAACATCTGCTCTTTGAAAGAAATCATTAAGAAAATGAAGAGGCAAGTTACACATTAGGAGAAAATATATAGAACCCATATATCTGACAGAGGACTGATATCCAGACCATATGAGTACCTACAACTAAACCATGAGAAGACCAATTCACTATACAAATAAGTACAAGTTTTGAACAGCCATTTCATCCAGGAAGATTCAGAGATCCAATATGCTTACGGAAAGAAGCTAAACAACATTAATCGTCAGGAGATTACAAATGAAAACGACAAGCAGGTACTGCAATGCACCCACGAAAATGACTTAAAATTTGAAAGACAGGCAATACCAAGGGTGGTTGTAGAACTAGAGTTCTCATACACTGAGAAACGGAAAACACTTTGCAAGTTTCTTATCAACATACACTTACCAGAAAATATCATTTTATGGATTTATCCAATAGAAATGTTCATGTTTCTCTTTTGTCTATGATCAGTACATTCATAACGGCTTAATTTTTAATGATGAAACCCCAGGAAAATCTATGCATGCACCAACAAGTGAATGGGTAAAGAAATCCCAATGCATCCACACAATGGACTATCACTCCGGAGTTAAAGAGCAGCATGATACCTAAAGCCACAGGAGAACCTAAAAATATTATGAAAGTCCATGTATCCAGACTGTGTATTGATTTTCTAGAATTCTGGAAAAGGCAAGTTATCTGGAATGGCAGATATAAGGCAGTGGTTGCCCCAGGCAGAGTGAGAAGGCAATTGAAAAAAAGCAGGAAGCATTTCTGGGTGAAAACAATGTTCTCATGATTGTGGTGGGGTTACATAGACCATAGATTTCCTCTTTTCTCCAACCTCACTAAATTGTGCTTAAAATAGTTGCATTTTAATGTAAATTGCACCTCAATAAATTAATATATTGGGTCTAGATTGTGGAGAGCTTTGTGCACCAAAAAATAACCTCCATCAGCACAGAGCAGTTTTATTTATTGCTGTTTGTTTAGAACCTAAATGGTGTCCGCTGCATACTATATATTTAGTGTGTGAGTGCTGAATGTGTGGTTTAGGAAATGAATTACTGAAGGAATTTCAGAGCAAGGGTCTTGAATTCTTGTAAAATCAGACCCATTTACTGGATTTGTGGGGTGACGTCATCAGACTGTGCTTCCCATGTGTGGCAGGGGTGGCTGTGGGTCTCGTGCATTTTAGAGGCCCTGTTCAGCTAGGGTGTATCAGTAAAATCACCAAGACCAGGTGAAAGTTGGCATCACAGTCCAGCTGAGAACACAGGAGCGATAGGCCCTGGGTGGCATCATGCTGTTTCTCTTTGGAAAAGACTCATGGAAACACAGGCTTTTATCCCAACAGAAAAAAGAGAAAAAGAGAAGGTTCTGATATACCCTGTCCTTCTAAGATGCTTCTGAAAACTGAATGAAAGTTAAGAGGATAGCAGTGTGGGCAGGAAAGGAATAGGAAACACGCTCCTGCAAATTTTAAATGAACTGTTGACGTGATTTTTTTCCCTCCATCTGGATCTTGAGTAATGTGGTCAGGAGTGTGAGTGTGGGGAAACCTGACCCTGGCATAGGAGGCCAGCTTCTGTCTTGTTCTTTCTCTCTCTCTCTCTCTTTTTGCCTGACTGCTTAAACTGAAAAGGGTTCTTAGAACTTTCCTACCAAATGCAAATTCAAAACTTCGGGCATCTCAGCTTCACCTTTAAGAGAAACCGTGTTACTGCCTTCATAACTGGAAGCAGCAAATCAGAAATTAGAAGGAAGGCCTGTTGACAGTGATTGATGCCCAAGGCTTTCTCCTGATTCGCTGATTAAACGCATCAATCTGTATGCAGAAGATGTGTCCCAGGCAAATGGAGGCAACCAGCCTGAACGGATCTAGTTGTCAGAACTAAGGGGAAAAGGAGACTCTCAGCAGAGTGGTGTGCAGAAAATACGGGGAAAAAGAAAGGTGCACCGGGAGAATGTTTACCTCCAAGTGGGAGAAGCTCCAGGGACAGAGGGTGCCCCCAGGAGGGGCGCTGGGTGTTGAAGGAGTGGAGAAGCGAGGAGATTAGGGATTCCCTAAACAGTCCAGAAGCTTTGCTTTTTCTCACTGGGACCCTGGAAGGTCTTTGGAGAATGCGGGGCCAAGGACAGACTCTTTCCTTCTTTAGTTGCTGATTTAACTCTTTCTTGGATTATTTCAGACCAGAATGTATGTTCTTCGTGCGGCTTTTGCTGCGGCCCTTGCGTTGCCCCTTCCAGGGCTGGAGGAGGGGCGCCTGCTCTCTCCGGGCCCTGTGGCCTGTGCCGGCCTCTCCGGGGGTGCGGTCCCCTTTGGGTGGGGCTCTCCGTTCTTCTGCCCGCCTGTCTCCCCGTTAGACGTCAGGCCCTTTGAGGACAGGGACTTCACCTTGTTCTTTACGCCCTTGCAAACACCCGTTATCGTGATGGACACACAGGGAAACTCATGGCCTATTTGGGGTGTGAATTGCTTTCCCAATGGTTCTCCGTCCTTTGCCTCTATTCATGGGTCTTGTTAGTGGCGGTCCTACACACTTCTCCAGTCCCTGTGGCTCCCCACGCCCCACACGAGCTTCCTAGGACTGCTGTAACCATTACTGCAAACTGGGTGGCTTAAACCTACAGAAAGATATCTCTCACAGTTCTGAGGACCAGACATCTGAAATCCAGGTGTTGGTAGGGTCTCACTCCCTCCAAAGACTCCAGGAGAGAATCCTGCCCTGCCTTTTCCTGTTCTGGTGGCTCCTGGCACCCCGGGGGCTGTGACTGCACCCCTCCAGTCTCCGCCCCCATCCTCACATGGCTCCTCTGCCCTGCATCTGTGTTGTCTCCTTTGCTTTGACAAGGACAACCTGTCATTGGACTTAGGGCCCACCCTCAAGATGATTTCATCTCAAGATCCTTTAATGACATTTGCAAAGGCCCTTATTTCAAATCAGGTCACATTCTGAGATTCTGAGTCCCCCATTCAACCCATTACATCCCCCGACCTCCAGTCTAAATTGCCCCAATTTTCTCAGTCACGTGGTTTGGCCAGCATTGACTCCACCTCCGATTCCAGAGGAGGGCTCACTGGGTTCAAGACAACCAGCATGTCCTGTCCTGTGGTCGCCTGGATTAATCCACCCGCAGAGGGTCACAGGACCCTGCTCGCACCAAACAGTGCCAGTGAGACTTGATTCCAATTGATCTTTATGGGAAGCAGATCTTTTGGCTTTCGCTGGAAACCTGGAGGAAAACACGTAGCCCTGGGAGCTGCTGGTACCCACACTGGCAGGAGAGTGAACTCCAAAAGAACAGAGCTGGGAAGAAGAGCCTAGAAATGGGGGGAAATGGGAGAGAGGATCCATGAAAGGAAGGGAGAGAGAGAATGAAGAAGCCTGTTATTGGTGACATCATGCATTGAGGCCCAGGATAAAGCCTCATCTGATTTGCAACTGAACAGGTTAACTGGGTTACTGGCCAGTAAGTCTTTTTTCGTGTTTAGCCAGTTCAAGTAAAGCATTCTGCTATTTGCAACTGAAGATTCCTCCTTTATTTATATAACATTTTGGGGAAAAGTCAGCTCAGGCTGTGGACTATTACAGAAGGCTATATTGAAATCTAATCTGCACATTAGCTTTATCTCCTTTCATATCATTGGCTACAGACCCTATTTTAAAAATTAATGCTAACCGTTTTAAGTGAGCTGTAAACCCTTGGGGTGATGCTATTAATAACTTTTCCTTTTCCACTTATTCCTGTGTGTGTTCAGGATTAGTTCCACAGACACTGACAGCATTTTCAAGACCTTACATTATTTGAAAATTTTTTCTTGAGGTAAGTGAAACTAACATTTAAGGAATTTCTACCACATGCCACACACCTGGCTGGACGCTTTCAGTAGACAATCTCAGGAGTTCTCCAGGCCACCTTGTGTGTTAGGCACACCGCTCCTATTGGCAGGTGCAGATGCTGGTGCTGAGAATAGTCCTTTGATGTGCTCAGGATTACCCAGATGACACTCTATGGATCTAAGATACCAATTCTGGTCTATATCACCTTAAATCCTATCAGCAAACCATCTGGAAGCCAAGTACCAAAGGATATGCTCATAGTTCTCAGGGCGCCTCAAGTTTAATTGGGAATGGAATGCCAACATGTATGGTTCTACCTATTCCAAAGGAATGGCATTAGTTTGGAAGTTGGAAAATGTAGCATTTTGACTGGATGAAAGATCTGTAGCTGTGTTTCCAGTGTCTTGAAATCTAAAGTTGTACATAAATTTTGTAGATGAGTGAAAATATACATTTTTCTACGGAGACCGTTTATAGCTTTCTGTGCACAATTTTAGTTTCTATAATACCAAAATATTACAGCGATGACCATGTGATTTTTATAATAATGCTATAGTAATAGTAATATCTAATATTATAGTAATAATGTTACTAGGGTGGTCTTTAAAGAATGGCTGAGTTCAAGTAAGATGATAATAGAGAAATAAATTGTGGAGAACCTTCTTACATGCACCAATATCTCATAGAAGGTGGAATGCAGGTGAGCTGGAAAAGAGAGGTGTGGCCCCCGTGACAGATGGCTGGGTAGGATGAAGGCGTCTTGAGGCTGGGAAGGAGGGTGTCCGTGAGACCCACGCTACATGGCCATTCCTGGAGCTCAGGGTTACATTTCCGAGTTTTAGCTAGAGAAATAGAAGATTTTGAGTTGCTGAGATAGCAAATGACTCGTGTGGGGAGGGTGAGAAAGACGTGCAGAATCTTTGTAATTCAGAGTGCCAAATTTCTATCACCAGTGGTTCCAGTCCAAAAGAACATGAGCCGGAACTACAGGAAAGATTTGGCAAATAGGAAGGAGAGAGTCAGTACTGGTAAACTCAGAGTGATCTTTTGAGTGAAAATAGGTATCGCTAGGAAATCTCGTTCTTCTTTATTCATTTTAATGCGTAATTAACAAATCATGATGATGCATTGTCCCGTCTTTCTCCAAAATGTCGTCTTCAGGGGGTGACCCTTCCTCATCACCACTGCTGGTGCCATCCGCAGGCCCTCGCCTGCTCTTGCGTATGCTATTTCTGCGGCTTTCTAACCATTGTTCTTTTCCCATCCCAAGTGATGGAATGTAGATGACCTGAAATCACAGGTGAATATCTAAGACATTGCAACTTCCAAGAAGATGGAAGTCATTAGACTTCCCTGATGTCTGAGTTCCAGAATCTTCCCTCTGTGTCAAGCAAGCCGCTCCCTTACTTAACATTTTCAAGTGGACTTGCAATGCCTTTCTTCCCACAGAGCCCTAAGTCCTTAGAGTGGCTTATTGGATCTTGCATGAACTACCCTTGCCGCCCTCTGCTTCTCCTCTCCACCACACCGGGGATGACCCTCTATGCTGTAAGCATTTCCCAGGAGGTTGGGAGAGGATGGGGTGGGATGTCATCTGCAAGGGGCAGCATCTGATTTATAGCAGGCATTGGACATGTAGTAACTTTTTTTGCTTCTTTTTCTTAGAACTCATGGGTTAAAAATATGGACTCCTCTCTGCGCTGGCCATTGATTTTATTATGTTATCATTATTATTACTCTTAGAGTTATCAAAATTAATAATACTATTATTGTTTTAGGCATCGATGATTTATTTAATGTCTTTTCTGTAATTTTTAGCAATTTCTACTGACACACAGCAGAAGAAATAATGACCTGTTCCACGACAACACTCTATGATCGTGATTAAGAGGATACTTTTCGCTGAGTCTTGAAGCGCTCTGCCTTTATATCTGTGCTGTATGAGGGCTGGGGATGGCTTTGAAGATTATGGGTAGAGTAATGGGAAAAGACAAAGCTCACAAGAGGACATTAGAGAGAATATAAAACACACACATACAGACTGACGTGAGCAGCTACTCTGCACTACGTATGAAATACACATTTGTATTTAATTGTCATAACCATGCTGGAAGGTGAATACTATCAGTATACATACTGTACTGATGGTAAGGCAGATTTTTAAAGATGGATGGCTTGGAAGGTCAAAGAGAAAGAAGGACGAAACAAAGCTTGATGAATCTGTCAGCTTCATGGGGCCAACTTTAACTCAGCATCATAACCCTGGACAGCATCCCTATTACAGCCCATAGGGTCATGTACTGGTACTAAAGCAATTTCCAACTGGCTTAACACATTCTCTAACAAACCAGCAGAGTAACACTCATCTTCCCCCGCGAGGTCTCAGCCCTTCAACCCGGTAGCCAGTCCTCTGATTTATGCTTGCCCATGGCCAGAGGGTCTCACCCTTTCTCTGACCTCATAAGCTGCCTAAGAGCCATCCCACTGACAAAAGGAACTTTGGGAGCCCAGGTTTTACTACTGAACTGATCTCAAACATCAGGGCTGATTTCTCATGACGATGAACTAAAACGTGTCCTTCCTTCCTTTCCTGCACTCCCCTGCCTCTGGCTCCTGTCCACCCAAGTGCTGCTGAATCAATCTCCCTTAGGCACCCCTGTGTATGTCTCCTCCCCTTCTGTTCTTTCTTCTGTTGGCCGTCAAGTTGTCTGTTTGTTTGTTTGTTTTTCTAGGGCTCTTACAAAATTGCATTAATCCCAACCCTTTCCAACTCTTGCCTGGGTTATTGTCTCCTAACATGTATTGTCCAATATGGCAGCCACGGTTTAAATTCAAATCAATTAAAATGAAACAGAATT